>JAJOOO010003306.1:0-19531 GCA_029582685.1 Solanum piurae
AAATAATGATTGAAAAGATGATAAGAATTTATGAACTTATTGGTAAAAAATACTCTCAAACAAATAAAAAAATAAAATATACCATAACAATTTTATTTATATAAATTATATTAATATATAATAAAATTAATAATTATAATTTAAACAAATTTGGGGCCTTCAATTTTTTGAGGCCTAAGGAAATGCCTCACTGGCCAAGTCTTAGAGCCGCCCCTGCCCATAAGAGTCTAAATATTACTATGATCTTTGATATCCTGAATAGGGAACCTCCAAATAGTTGGAAAGTTCTAACACATTCCAGCTTGTTTTGAACTGTGCAACATGTATACACTTGAGCAAGGAGTAAACCTCGATCTTTGTATATTGGGATTTTCTTTACCTTCTTGAGCTGGATGAGGCGAAACTTTCATGTCTGATCTGGAAGGCGGGGAAGATAGAGGAGGGGACCCTATAGAATCCTATTCCAATATTTTTGTTGCTAGACCTGTGACTAAAAAGTTTACTTTCTTAGAATTACTAATTTTGTCGAATATCAAATCCAATCACTTAAGGACTTGATATGTTCATGTAAACAGTGGAATATACTAAGGAGTTGCTATTTCTTTAATCTGAATCATCATTTTCAGAGTCACTAAATAGGATGATTGTTGCTTTGTAAGGGTGATGCTAGCAGGGGAGGAGCTACTGTAGATGAAGGGGGTTCGGACGAACCCACTGGCTTTTCCGTAGATCTTATATTCGTATTAAAATATCAAATAAAACATACACATAAATTTCCTGCGAACCCTCTAGCATAATGAGGCGAGTGGCCCAGTGATCTCCGCGTACCTAGTGAATATATGCGCGTCGTGGGTTCGAAACCCACTCTTGACACTATGTTTTTGGAATTAATTTCAGATAAAAACATCGGATTTTTTAAATAAAAAATAGAAAATTGGCAAATGATAATTTATATATTTTTTTAAAAAAAGAAAAACGGTTAATGCTTAAAAAAATAAATAGTGTTTGGGTCATACTCTAAAACAATATCTAACTATTGATTTTTACGCAAACATTCAAAAAAAAATTAACCCAAATATATTTTCATTGATTTCTACTCAAATATTCAAAAACTTTAACCCAAATTTATTTTCAAAAGTTAGGGTTCTAACTTTTATTGTTGATCTGATTGCTATCATCCGACCTCTGCCCTTCGATATGTACTATGTACTCTCGCCTCTCCTTTTTCATTTTTTTCTTATTTGTTTGCTTTAACACCGTAGAAATATCTATTCAAAAAATAATTTTTAATCTTTTCTAGGGTTATCCCACATATTGATAATTGATTATAGTGAATAATAGTTATTTGCTTTTCGAAATTTTAACTTTTGAAGGTAGTAATGGTTCAAGGTCACAATGAAACTAGTAAGATATATATTTTAGGTGCAAAAATATTAATGGTGAATTTAATAATTTTTTCTCAATTAAAATAGTATTCCAGATTATAATAAAAATGTTCGAAATTTATATTTAAAAAATTATTCATCTTTCATTAACAATATCTTAGAACTTTAAATTAAATTACTCAAATCTTCATATTATTAAAATAAGTTTTTAGAATAACAATATCTAAGGTAATATTTTCAAACATGACAAACATCTCATTAACATAATTTGTGTTTTGTGATTTTTAAGGTCGTTATCCTTTTTAAAATTTAGAACCCACAAGTCTTCAATCCTTGCTCCGCCTAGTATTCATAAATTATGTAGATGTTTTATCAGTTAAATGACATAAATGGGTGGTGCATCAGTGGAAAAATTGAAATTCTGTTTTCCTGCATACCAGAATGAGATCTGCTGCAGGAAGAAACTCAACTTGGTGTGTAACATAAAGTATGGTCTTATCCTTGAGAACCCTCATCAAGCACTCCTGCACCATGCAGAAAATTTTAATATATAACTTAAATACCATAAAGTTATGTATATATAATTATGGTCTTTTGTCACTAGAATTAGTGTTTGATAGACATGCTGAACAACCCACCTGAAAGAGATGCGTTCCTGTGTGAGCATCGAGAGCACTGAAAGGGTCATCAAGAAGATATATATCAGCATCTTGATAAACCGCACGAGCAATTTGTATTCTCTGCTTCTGACCTCCGCTCATATTTATCCCTCTTTCTCCTATTTCTGTAAGATCACCAGCAGGAAATAATTCAAAATCTTTTTTCAGAGCACATATTTCAACTGTTGTGTCATACTTGACACTCTCATAAGGTTTTCCAAATAGAACATTGTCCTTGATATTTCCTGTAAGTATCCAAGGAGACTGAGGAACATATGCTACTTCACCGCTGATCTTCACGATCCCTGACAGTTTTTGCATCTCTCCTAGAACACAAGAGAGTAAGCTTGACTTCCCTGATCCAACAGTGCCACAAATTGCCACCCTCATTCCCCTCTTAGCTTGTAATTCTATTCCATCAAGGGTCGGGATTCTTGATTCTATGTCCCAGCTGAATGTTCCACTCTTGATCTCAACCCCAAATTGCGTTTCATCTTTGGGAACAAATTCAAGTGCATCTGGTTGAATCTCATCTTCCTGCATGTAGTAAGCAATTCTATCAGCAGAAACTTTTCCTTGTGCTATCGAAGATAGTAAATCTGGAAAATTGAATATAGGATCTTGAAGCATCCGAAATGTAGCAAATGCAGATAAGACCCTCCCTGCAGTGAGTGGAATGCCCATCATAACACATCCAGAAAAGGTTGCCACAGAAATAAATATAGGTGATCCCCAGAATATAAAAGCAGTTAGAGCTGACAATCTAAGTGACTTCCACAACCAATTATACTCAACTTTTCTCAAGATTTTCAGCTTCTGTAGATAATAACTATCCCATGCCTGAAGTTTGATAGTCTTAATATTCCGCAGAATCTCTGAGGTGGATTTCATTCTTTCATCTTTGGAATCCATTATCTTAGTTTGATAACCCTTTAGGATTCTTATCAGAGGTATGTTGCCAGTCATGAGTATCAAAGTTGCCCCTAATGCCACAACTGCCCCCATCCCTAGATTCATGTGTAAAATATAGATTGACAATGATATTTGGATCGGTAACATCCATACTGAGTTGAGGTACCATATAAAATCTGTAATCCTTTGGACATCTACACTCATGTAATTGATTATCTCTCCGCTCGTGTGGTTTTGGCGTGATTGACTTGATAAAAGTAGGCCCTTTTGGTAAATATGAGATATCAGAGCACCTCTGACCCGAAGGCCTAGCTGTCGGGCTCCAAATATCCACTGCCTTTGTGCAATTGTCTCAACAATTTTTGCACTAAGAAAAGCTAGTGCTAGAAAATAGCCACTTTGTAACCCCCGAATTTTCTTTTTGCTGAGGAAGTTTACAAAGTCGTCAATAAGGTATGGACCAACATATGATGATCCTGCACTAATAACTGCGAAGATGGCATTGATTGCTGCTTTCTTTCTTCCAAATAAGTAAATGGCCTTATAGATAGATGGGTTTCTAGTTCCATCCCTTTCCTTTACATACTTGAGGCTTTCGTCAAAGGAATCAGATACAAATTTTGCAGAGTCCCTGAAGTCGACATCTGGGACTTCATCACGGTCAATGGGCTTCTTGACTCCAACTTCAAATAGTGGATTTAGCCAAGAGAAGGTGATCAATTGGAGAAGACTAGCTTTTCCATATAGGCTGTCCCTTTTGCTTTTGGAATGCTTTTCCCTCTTTCCATTTAGAAGTGGTTCAGTTGTGCTGTCTGAGATGTCAAAAATTATGTCTGTTTTCCCTCTAATAGCGATAACTAGAAGGCAGACTGATGGAATAAGACTAAGGATATCCACATAGTCTGCAAGTCCTAGATGCTCATCGCTTGTGATGATAAAATGGGCATCAAGAGTCGCACGAGCAAGAGATAGAAAGAAGCTGGAAATCCACCAGATTCTGAGAACCCAAGCAAACTTTATGCATTTCTTATTTTGAGTTGTGTAGAGCACAATAAATGAAGCTGTGCATGATATTATTTGCAGAATCTCAGATGAAAGAATTGGAAATTTGAATTGGCAGTGAGCATTATTTCTCTTTTGCAACATCAAAAGCATTATGAGATGAGTGCTCAATAATATGATTGTGCAGATAATGCTAAATATGTAGGAAACGCCAACTTTTGTGCCAACAACATACTTCTCAACAGTCATAGCCTTCTCTCTGCCTTTGCATAGGAGTGAGTCAAGTAGTAAGATTCCCAGGAATCCCACTACGACAATGATGCTCGCGTCCTTCCACAAGCAACACCACAATGGTTGTAGCCACATAATCTTTAATTCAGGGAAATTTATATCTGCCATTGTTCAAAATAAGAATCATCAGTATTATAAAGCAGACTAAACTATTCTCAAACTAGCATTTTTTTTGCGGCTAAGTCAATAGGCGGTTTCACTTGAACACTTCAACTAAGATTTTGTTCATTTTGAACACTTGTAGTAGGTCTTTGTTGTCTCATTTCAATACTTTTTAAATTTTTATATTCACACCTCCACCTTAAGAGCTATCGACAAATGCCTCTATGTGAAAAAATAGACCAATCCGTATGTGACACAAGGATTTTTAAAAAAAGAGAAAAACTTCACTTTTAATATTTTTTTCCTCCATATCTCTAACCCTTCATCTTCCTCTTTCCCGAACTCCGCCAAGAACTTGAGAATCTTCCAGCAATTTTGTTCTCAAGTAATTTCGTTCTTCATCTTCTTATTTTGTGCCTTGAAATTATTATTTTTTTATTCTCAGGTATTTCGCTCCTATATATTTTTTGTTTTTTGTTTTTTCTCTTCTCCTCCATTATCTATACATAATCTTCCCCGCCCCCCCTTATCCTAACCCATTGTTGGGTTTTAAAGGTGTGAATGAAAAATGAAGAGTTGCGACTTTTATGAAAACTTGTGCCTTTTATGAAAACTTGTGACTTTTATGAAAGGTTGTGACCTTTTCAAAAGATTGTGACTTTTCCAAAAGGTTGTGACCTTTCCGATAAGGCACAATAAGAACTTTTTCACACTATCCTTTGTTTTCTATAAATTGAGGGATTTCCTCTCATTTTAAAAAGAACGAATTTTCTGGACTTCTTCTACTACTACTAAATCTAGTATTCTAAGTGTACTTTACTGCCGTTGAGTGGTTCGCTGACATCGTGGTTTTAGGTATCGATACACCGGTGAGTAAGATCGTTCTATCCTGGGAGGATATATTCTATTAACCTCTGGTACTTGAGGGGAATAATTTCCTTAAGGGGACACTGTGCATTCAACAGGCTCAATTTTATTCTTTAAGAAAAATATTTTGTATATTGTTTCTAATCTGGTTCTGATTATATTTTCTCTACTGATTTTAATTTTCTAGTTTTGAAAATACTCTTTAAAAACCTTTGTTGTTTCTTATCAAGTTCTTTAAAGTTTTTGTTTTAAGTAACTTAGGAATACAAGACGAACAATAATCTTAAGGAAATTATTATACTATTGGTATTTCTTGTATTCTACTGATTGACGGAAACAGATCATGGAAGTAGAAGATTAAAGCACTACTTCTTCAGAATTCGGTGCCTTGCTTAGAAAAATCAAACTGAGAATGTACTAGAAAAATTTATGGTATTCCGCTTAAAGAATACACCAAGTAACCTTCTTATTATATATCTAAGGAGGAAAATAGTTTCTAAAATTTAATTCTTTTTATATTTATTATGTGTATCTTTGGAAACATATCGGCAAACAATATGTTTTGGAATGAATTTTCCTTGGCAAATATTGTTGCCTTTAAAATTCTTTAGTTTGAAGAATGAGAGATGCACATTTTTGTTTGATAAAATAGTATGTCAAAATGTTATAGTTGGAAGACTATTTGAAAAGAAAAATATTTCTATGTGATAATCTAAGAATATGTTTTATTCTGTTTGAAGAAAAAAAAACTTTTGTAGTTTTGTACTCCGTGTGAAATTTGATTGTGTTGTAGACTAAACACTTTTTTAGTTTTCTACTCTGGATTAATTGGACTATGCAATTGGTTTGAAGAATATGAAAACTTCACCTAATAAGTCAGTGTTGTACTTTTGATTTTCTACAAACTTCATTGTTAGACAGAAACAAATTGTACAATTTTTTTTGTCTTTATTGTGAGTATTCTAAATACTAAGTGGTATGTCTTACTATGATAAAAAAAAAAAAGACCAGTGACTTAAAGTGTGTGATTTTGTGCCTGCAATAGGTGCCTCTATGGAATGAACTTTGACACTATGTAAAGATTGTCAAAGAGAATTGCAGCACTATAATTCTTTCGTAGAATAATATTTCCAAAAGAGGTTTCATGCTGCCAATGACATTTTGATAGTATGGGAAAGTATGTGGAAAAATTATTTTCAACTATTTAAAAAATATTTTTAAAATCATATTTAAAAAGTGGGGGGTTATTTGCTTATGACAAAGATAAACTTAGACTTAGTGTCTAATTTAAATTTGGAGCACAAGATATGAAATTCGATGATACTTTTGTATTATGTTAGACCCACAAAATTCTTGGAGTATATTTTATATTGTGGTCGTTGAGTTTATCTTTTACTAATATAAGGTATGACTAGTATGAAACTACCAAATTATATGTATACTTGATCAAAATGATTGTGTTCTTTTATGAAAAAGTGTCACTTAAAATATTGTGATTTTTCATGAAAAGATATGTCTATTAAATATAACTACTTGTATAGACGTGAATAATGGTGAATAGTCATTTGTCATGTTTTGTAAAAGAAGCATTTGAATTATATTGCCTTTATTGGACCTGATGAAACTATGTTCATGGGTAGTCTATAACAATCAAATTGAAAGTTATGGAAAGGTCCTTCTGAAAAGAACATTTGGCAAGGTGCTGACTCTAAACAATGTTTGTATCACACAAAACTGTAAAACGTGGAAACAAAATATTTGTGAGAAAAAGCTACTTCACAGAGAGCTTGTCAAACTCAATATTTTTATTTGTTCTTACTTGCTTGAGTCAAACTATTTGTGACATAAAAACTTTGGACATGTCAATTACAAAACCTTGCAAGGAAAACTGATCAACTTAGAAGTTTTATCTAACTTTGAGTGCAATAAATAAAATTGTCAAGTTTTTGTTGAATCTAATATGCTAAGCATTCTTATAAATCTGTTGAACGGAATTCTAATCCCTTAGAGTTGATTTACACAGACATTTTTTATATGAAGTCAACACCATCTCGTGATGGGAAAAAGTATCTCATAACTTTTATTGACAATTGCATTTGATACGGTTATATCTATTTGCTGAATGGTAAGGATGAAACAATAGAAATGTCTAGACAATATAATACTGAAGTTGAAAATCAATTGGGAAAAAGATAAGAAGTGATAGGGATGGAGAGTATAAATCTCCTTTTCCAGAAATATGTTTGGAAAGTGGAATTATCCATCAAACTACTGTCCTATTAACCTCAATCTAATGGAATTGCGGAGAGAAAAAAACCGAACTTTGAAAGAAATGATGGATGCATTACTTATTAGTTCAGGTTTACCATAAAATGTGTGGAGAAACTATCCTTACTGCAAAAGAGAACAACAAAAAGTTTTCTTTTCAAAAAGAAAGCAATTTTTTTTGTTCAGGACACAATCTATTCCATATAAGAAATGGAAAGGAAGGAAATCCAACTTGAAATATTTCAAAGTGTGGGGGGTGTTTAGTCAAAGTACAAGTTCCTATTCCTAAAATAATTAAAATAGGACCTAAGAACTGTGGACTGTAAAATTAAACTTCAGTAGTCTAGTGAAAGGTCTAAAAGACCTTGGAAAGAACAAAAGCAGAATGTACTTAATAAAGAGATTCAGACGCGTATAGATATGATTTTGTAACATTTCATATTTCTTATGTGGACTCATCCTTTTGGAAAGATGGTGTCAATAGTGAGATTGGTTCAATCTTAAGCAATTCTATTTGAAATTGGTTGATCTTCCTCTAGGAAATAAACCTTTGGGTTCAAAGTGAATCTTCAGAAGGAAAATGAAAGTCGATGGAACTGTTGACAAATATAAAGCATGTTTTTTTGTCAAAGGCTTTAGACAAAAACAAGGTCTTGATCTTGTCGACATATACTCGTCAGTAACTAGAATTACATTCATTCGGATATTAATATTATTAGTTGCGGTATATAACCTCCAAATTCATCAAATGAATGTGAAAACAACTCTCTTAAATGGAGAATTAGAAGAAGAAATTTACATGGAACATCCCGAAGGTTTTGTGGTTCCTGGTAAAGAAAAGAAAGTGTGCGAACTTGTTAAGTTACTTTATGGACTAAAACAAGCATCCAAACAATGACATAAGAAATTTGACCAAACCATGTTGACAAATGGATTTAAGAATGATGGAAGTGATAAATGTGTTTACATTAAAATCACAAGGTCATTGTTTGTTTGTATATTGATGACATGTCGATCATGTGATATAAATGCTACTAAACGTATGCTAGAAAGCAAGTTTGATAAGAAAAATCTTGGAGTTTCTGATGCAATCTTAGGTATAAGAATTCTTAGAACTCCATAATGTTTAGCATTGTCACGGTCTCATTGCATTGAAAAGGTACTTGACTAGTTCAAATATTTGGATTTTAATATTGTCAAGACTCCAATAAATGTGAGCTTTGCATTTCAAAAGAGTGAAAGCGAAAGTGACTCACAATTGGATTGTGCTAGAGTATTGGGAAGTATGATGTATATCACGAAGTGTGCGTGATCAGATATAACATGTATTATTAATGAACTGAGTCAGTTCACGAGTGATACCAATCTAACTCATTGGATGACAATGAAAAGAGTTTTGGGGTATTTAAAACATACTCAAAACTATGTCTTGCATTATAACAATATCCAGCATTATTGAAAGGATATAGTGATGCAAATTGGATCACCGAGATCAAATGAAGTAAAATCCACGAGTGGATATGTATTTACTCTTGGTGGAGGAGCAGTCTCTTTGGAAATCTTCCAACAAGACATGAATCGCTAGCTCTACAATGATCTATGAGTTAGGTGCTCTAGATAAGGCCGGTGAATAAGTTGAAAGACTCCTGAATTTTTTGATAGATATTATTTTTTGGCCCAAACCTTTGGCATCAGTATGCATACACTTTGAAAGTCAAGATGCAATAGGTAGGGCCTGGAGCATGATGTATAACAAAAAATCTTGTCATATAAGACGTAGACATAATACCGTTAGAAAACTACTCTCTAGTGGAGTTATCACAATTGACTATGCAAAGTCAAAGGATAATGTGTCGGATCCACTTTCAAAAAAGGCCTAACTAGAGAGAAAGTTGAAAGATTATCTAAGGGAATGGGTTTACGTCTTAAGACAAGTCATCATGGCGGTAACTCTACCTAGTAGACTGGAGATCCCAAGAGTTAGGTTCAAGGAGAAAAAACAAAATTGTGACTGACGGTTCGACATTTTCAACCAACTCAATCCATTCTCATGATGAAGACAATGCTCAGGAACAAGGACACAACATTAAGACTTGTTAATGAGTTAATAAAGCTTAAATTTTTTAATGATTTACTAAGTTTGGTAGATTTGACCAAATAGTGTATCTACGCGATAACACGGTTAGAAATCACCTATGTGAGTGTGAAGTGTAAGCCGCGTCAAAGAGGATGATTGTCAAAAGCCCATATCTCTATACATTCATGAAACCATGAGGTTTTCATGGCTGAAATGAACACAACCGTAAGAACCATAAACGATAAAGGGTTGATTGTGTGACATATGGTTGTCTAGGTATACACCAAAGCTTGACGGTTCAAAGATATCAAATTTAGCGATTGACCGAGTATATCCGACATATGTTCACTACGAAAATTTCAAAGGGAAAACTACTTATCCAAATGCAATTAATTATTGCTTGTAAAGTACACATGCTTGTCCGTTTCTTTGTCTTGGAGTCATTCCCCATTCACGCGGGGGATTGTTAGGTTTGAAAAGGTGTGAATGGAAAATGAAGAGTTGCGACTTTCAGGAAGAGTTGCGACTTTCATGAAGAGTTGCGACTTTTATTAAAAGTTGTGACTTTTATGAAAGATTGTGACATTTTCAAAAGATTGTGACTTTTCCAAAGGATTGTGACATTTCCAGTAAGGCACAATAAGAACCTTTTCACACTACCCTTTGTTTTCTATAAATTGAGAAATTTTCTCTCATTTTGGAAAGAACGAATTTTCTGAACTTCTTCTACTACTACTAAATCTAATATTCTAAGTATACTTTACTGCCGTTGAGTGGTTCGCTGACACCGTGGTTTTAGGTACCGATACACCGGTGAGTAAGATCATTCTATCCTGGGAAGATATGTTCAATTAACCTCAGGTACTTAAGGGGATTAATTTCCTTAAGGCGACACTGTGCATTCAGTGGGCTCGATTTTCTTGTTTAAGAAAAATATTTTGTATATTGTTTCTAATCTGGTTCTGATTCTATTTTCTCTACTAGTTTTAATTTTCTAGTTTGAAAATACACTTTTTTAAAATCTTTGTTGTTTCTTATCAAGTTCTTCAAAGTTTTTGTTCTAAGTATCTTAGGACAAAATGAACAACACCCATTTCCTCCATCTTCTTCTTTCTTCTTTTATTATGTATATTTTATCCCTTTTTTTCTTTTATATGAGAAGTCATTACAAATGCAGTAGAAGATATAAATATAACAATCTCATTTTTTTTGAAATATTCATCTCTATTGAGTTGGAGAGGATCGGTTAAATAATAATTCAATTACTTATGTTACGTCCAGTGGATATAGTGCAAAAGAAGTGAAAAAATGAAACTATTATGTATTTTGTATTAATATTGAATGATGGATAAAAAAATGAGTCTGATTTTCAAGGAAAAAATATTTAGTGTAGAAATCCAGCAAAAAATATATGTTTTCTCAAAATTTGCGTGGTGATGAGAGGTGGTCTATGGTGGCAGAGAGAAAGAGTGATGAGGAAGAAGGAGGGGAATTTTTTTCAATGTAGGGTGGTGTAAGGTTGTAGAGAGAAAGAGTGAGGAAGAAGAAGAAAGGGAAAGAAATTATTCATGAAAAAAACTTCTCAAAGGCACATAAAATTCGTGTTGCACAATCACTCAGCAAAATAATGTCAAAATGACACGATGTAGTCCTATATAAGGTAGGTGTTTAAAATGAACAAAATACAATCGAGGTGTATAAATGAAACTTAGTACCAATTTTAAGGGTCATCGATGGGTTCAACCTTTTTTGGCGGTGCATGTTAGAATTGTTATCAATTTCTATTCATCATCACTTGATTCTGTTTGAAATTTATATGTTGATAAATTTTTCTGTTGTTTTGAACAGTTTTTTAATTCTCACTTTACCACAATGTTACGTTGTTGGAAAAATCATATTGATAGTCAGTTTTTTGCTAATATTCATATGTTCATGAATTTTTATCTTGTCTTCTAGAAAAGAAAAACTAGGCTGAACTGAAACTTCATTTTAACCTGCTAACACTTTCATTATAATTTGTTAGGGGAGACCAAGTCGACTTGTGGACAGAGGAGGAATCAATTAATTTACTTTAGTTATAAAACTTGTTTTTTCTACTTTTTTTATTAGAGGAATTTGTTTTTTCTAGAAAAATTGTTGGACCAACCAAAGGTTCAAAACATTTTCCCTACATAAATTTCTACTATACTGTTCGAAATATATGTAGAGGAACTCCATCTTGGAAGTTGCAGTGAGTTTATCATCCACACATCTTAGATTATTATAATTGATCCTAAATGCAGCTACACATCTTCGATCTACGTATTTTAATTTCTCGAACCACTTCCTTTTCAATGGATTTAGAAAATAAATACACGCTCTTACTAATTTTGCTTTTTTTTTCCTTTCACCAAAAATATTGAGTTTTTCATTTCTTGCATTTTACTGAAAATGAAAAATTATTAAATACTTAGAGCATATTTGGTATTGCTGTTGGGAGGCCCCTGCAGTGGCTCTGAACCACTTCGACATTACTCAGGTGCCAACCCAGAGGGACAAAAGGAAAGGCAAACTAATGAACCCCTCACAGACGACCCTTCCAATGAACTTCATCATCTGGAACACAAGGGGAGCGAACAATAGTTGCTTCAGGAGGCACTGCAAGGCCCTCGTCAGCATCCACAAACCGTCTCTGCTGGCTCTTCTTGAAACAAAGATGACAGACCACTCAAAGCTCACTAAAGATCTGGAATTTGATTCCCACACTCAGTCGGCGGCGTAAGTTTTTTCTGGAGGAATTGTCATCATGTGGAATGAGGATAGTATCAAGCTCGACAATATTTCGATAACGTCGCAAGGTATATATGCCATGGTTAAGGTCAGTACAGACCCTCACTCATGGCTTTTTTCAGCTATCTATGCTAGTAATGACTATAGAAACCGCATCTCCCTTTGGGAAAACCTCATCAGAATCTCGAGGAACTACCATGGGGATTGGTTCATGGGGGGAGATTTCAACCAAATCCTTCAGGCTAAGGATAAATTGGGAGGCATGGGGATCAATATTAATAGAGCCAATAGCTTTTGGGACTGGCTGAACCAATGTAGTATGGTGGACCTAGGGTTTAAGGGTAGTAAATATATGTGGTCTAATAAGAGATACAAGAATAAAAGCAGTCTTATTCTTGAAACACTAGATAGGTGCCTGGCTAATAACTCTTGGATCCTCAATTACCCGAAATCTAGTGTTACCCACCTCCCTCACACTCGTTCGGACCACTGTCCCATGCTTATCTCTTTAAGCAAACATAGGCCCAACTCCTTTACTAGGCCCTTTAGGCTTGAGCCTATATGATGTAGGCACCCTGACTTTAAGAATGTGGTCCAGAGTGCATTCTGTTAGCCCATTAGCATGATAGACTCTATTGACCTCTTTAAAACCAAGGCCACTGATTGGAATATGTATACCTTTGGGAATATCTTCTACAAGATGAGGAAGCTCCAAGCTAGAATTGGGGGCATTCAAAACTCCCCTAACTACCCCCACAACTCCTTCCTCGTTAATCTTGAGAAACACCTCCTCATTGAGTATGACACTATGCTCAAGTTTGAGGAGGATTTCTGGAGAGCAAAATCCAGAATCAACTAGCTTGCGGAAGGCGACTCCAACTCTAGATTCTTCCATGCCTCCACCATCAATAGAAGAAGAAGGAACCGTATCCATTCCCTTAAGTATGAGGCTGGAAACTGACACTCCTCCCCCGCCACTGTCCAAGACCACATTCTCTCCTTCTACTCCAAGCTCTACAAAACATAGCACAATTGGTCTGTTAAGAACCCTAGAACTACCTGGGAGGTTGTCCACCATGACCACCTAGACCTCCCCATCAGGGATCATGAAATCACTGAGGCCCTCAAATCTTTCAAGCCTCTTAAAGCCCCTGGGCCGGATGGTATTCATCCCATCATGTTTCAAAAATTATGGGAAATCACTAGGGAAAAGGCTACCACTTTTTGCAGAGACACCTTCAACACTGGGACTATGGATCCAAATATGAACAAAACCCTCATTTGCCTTATCCCTAAATGTCAGAATGCCAATATGCTTAAAAACTTCAGGCCTATTGGGCTCTGTAATACGGGCTACAAACTAGTCACCAAAATCATTTCCAACAGACTCAAAACCCTCCTCCCTTCCATCATCAGTCCCAGCTAATCTAGCTTCTTGGCTGGGAGGAGGACCTCAGATAATGCCATAATTGTCCAGGAGTACATCTCCCACTTTGGCAAATGAAAGATACCAACTCCAACATGATCCTCAAAATTGACCTCGAGAAAGCCTTTGATATACTGGAGTGGTCCTTCATCAATGACTCCCTTAACCATTTCAAGGTCGCCCCTCAACTCACCAAAATAATCATGTCTTGTATCACTACTTCTTCCATATCTATCCTTGTCAATGGGTCCAAAACCGAGTTTCCAACCTTTTTGAGGAATCAGGCAATTAGACCCCATCTCCCCTTACATCTTCATAATCTGCATGGAGACTCTCCAGAATGATTGAGAAGCCTGTTGATAGCAGAGATTGGGACCCAATCTCTATCTCTAAGTCCTACCCAAAAATATCCCATCTTTTCTTTGCTGATGACCTTACCCTGTTTGTGAGAGCAAACCTCAAGAACTGTGGCACCATCTTGAGGATTCTCAACTCCTTCTGCAAAGACTCCGGGCAAAAAATAAATACATCCAAATCAAGAGTCTTCTTCTCTAGGAACAACTCTTCTTCTAACTCAAACCTCTATGCCTCCATGCTCAACATTCAATCCACTAACAGCTTTGGCAAGTACCTGGGCTTCCCCATCTTCTACTCTAAGCCGACTAATGGTGACTTCCAATTCATCATTGACAACATGAAGGCCAAGCTGAGTGGGTGGAAAACTAAACTTCTCAATATGACTGGGAGAACTTTTCTAACTAAGTCCACTCTTAGCAGCATCCCATCACATGTGATGCAATACATCAACATCCCGGCTGGAGTTTTGAATAAAATCAATAAAATTCAAAGAGACTTCATCTGGGGGACCACTGCGGAGAAGAGGAAAATGCATCTGGTGGAGTGGAATACCATCACTAAGGAGAAACAGAAAGGAGGGCTAGCCATCCATAAGAGTGAGTGGAAGAACAAAGCAAGCCATGCAAGCCTAGCCTGGAGAACCTTCACAAACAGTCATGCACTATGGGCTAGAGTTCTCTATTACAAATACTACCACAGAAGGCAACACCATGCTACAAAAAGGCAAGTCTCCAGGACCTGGAAGTGTGTGATGCAAGGCTGGCAAACCTGCGTGAAAGGCTCATGATGGAATGTCAATAAAGGAGATAGGGTGAGATTATTTGAGGACTATTGGATCCCAAACCATGGTAATATCAGAAGCTTAATCCAAGTTCCTCTCCTCCAGCATGAACCCACTATGAGGATTAATGAGCTGCTCATGAATGGCTCATGGGACCTCAACAACCTCTCTATTGAACTTCCCCTCAAGCTCCTGGAAATCATCAAGGACACCCTCATAGAGCCAGAACTAAGGATGACAAGCTGGGCTGGAGGAGCTCTAGTAATGAAGTCTTCTCCACGAAAAGTGCATACTCCCTTATTGCCCAAGAGAAAGAACTAACCTTTACCATGACTGACAAGGACTACACTTGGATCTGGAAGCTAAATTGCCCCAACAAGCTGAGAACTTTCATGTGGCTCATCATGCACCAAAGGCTTCTCACTAACTCTTACCTCCACAACATTGGAGTGGCCAGTGTGCAGGAGTGCAAATTCTGCAACCAAAACACTGAGGATATCAATCATATCCTCTTCAATTGCCCCAAGGCAATAGCCTACTGGAAAGGAATCATGGGGCACACCGTACCACCTCAGACCATGGATTGAACCAATAGGGACATCGCCGACATTCACACCATCTGGGGAGCCTGAGGGGAAGGCCTATCAACCATTGGCTTACATGGCATGAAATCCTCCCCTACACCCTTTGGAATCTCTGGATTAGCAGAAACGACAGCGTCTTCAAGGGGAATAAACATCAGGTGGACATCTCACATGTCATTAACATGTCCCTGGAATACCACCTCATGAAAAATGGGTTGGAACCACCAAGCATATCACTACAACAACCAAAATCAAGTGGGGAGTGCCAAAGGATAGGGAATTTAAACTCAACACTGACGGAGTTTCTGGGAATGTGCCTGGTACGGGGGGATAGGGGGAGTCATTCGAAACCACCACGGTGACTGGGTAATAGGATTTTGGAAAAATTGTCCCCATGTTAATTCCCTCCAGGCAGAGCTCCTAGGAATCCTCTTTGGGCTAAGACTAGCCTTGGAAAGGAACCTCACACCCCTATCCCTTAATACTGATTCCACGACTCTGATTGCACTTCTAAAGCACGACCATTCGCAATACACTAACATTTTATCTGAATGCAGGTCACTAATACAACGACTGGGAATACCAACATAACAAGGTAGTAGACATTCTAGCTAAAATGGGCAGGACAATGCAATCCAGCAGCGGGAGGATGCAGATTTTGGAATCCCCACCACAATATGCCTTCAAAGCATGGGAAGCGGACAAGCAAGGGGTTTATTTTGACATAATTGTAATAGTAATTAGTCCCAGCGACACTATGGGAACTTTCCCTATTTTAGACTATGTAATGAACAATGAAGCCCGTAGGCTTCACCCTTAAGTTTATATATAATTACTCTGTTTTTACCAAAAAAATAATCAAGTCAATGTAGTATATTTTGTTTTTGACAAACTATTTTTTTTTGTTTCCCACTCGGTGTTCGGAGCCCACGTTGAAGACTCGATTAAATTCAATTAGCGCACTACAGAGTTCATTCGAGGGTGGCGCTCCCAACAAGATTTTCTTCATGTTTTTGACAAACTTGGAACTATTTAAACATATATAATCATGCTCTGACAATACGTTAATTAGTTGTTAAATATGTTTTTTGAGCAATTCAATAATTCGAAAAGCATTCCAAGTTGTCTTATGTCTGTATGAAGCATGATATTACGAATCTTTACTAGATCTATATTTAAAATTTTATAGGTAATGTCAAATGTTTGTTCACTTTCGTGTGCTATCGATCTTCTCAATTGCCACTATCTTGTTTACCTGATTTTTTTTTGGCTTTATCTAGAAGTTAGAAATTTCGATCACTCTACATTTTTCTTAAGTATCAATTTTTGGTGGCCTAGAGGCCCATTTTATTATTAATAAAAGAGAAAATTGTATGAAATAACAAACTATTAATTCAAATTAAATGTTATAGCCATAGTTTATTTTAATTGTAATTCGCAGCAAACATCTTTTTTTTTGCCATCTAATTCGGTATACAATTAGCTATTTTCGGTATACAATTAGCAATTTTATACATTTCGGTATAAAATGCATTTGTGTTTGTATAAAGTGAGAGAAAAATGTATATACAAATACAAATACATATATTTTCATCCTATACACTTATAATTATACAAATACATATCTTATTATACAAATTACAATGTATAAATGAATTTATACAAAACTGAACAATTTGTATAAAATTGGATGCTTGTAGCGAATTATACAAATCAAAAGCTCCATAGCAAACATAAAATTTGCTATGGAGCGCAATTATGCAAACTATAGCTATAACATACAAATATGATTTTTATCTTTGCTATATGTGAAAGTTGCTCTTAATAAAAATAGTAGAAACAAAATCAATTTTGCCAAAAAGCCCAACAATTACACGTCCATGAATGTCAAATTCAGGGCCTGATATACCCCTCAATTTTGTCATTTAGAGCTGATATGTTCCTTGTTCTGAAAGTGGCTTATATATATCCTTGCCATTATACATACGACTCACATATACACCTACCGTTACAAAATGAGCTCACATATACCCTTCATTTAACGGAAATTAGTTTTAAAATTATATTTTTGACTTTTAATTTTAAAAAAATTCATATAGGGGTATATATAATCTTTCTAACAAAGTTTAAGGTATGTATTTTAATCTTTTTCATACATAAATTGATTTTGACTTCTTTGATTATCGTTATTTGAGTTTCTTATTCTTATTTTTTTTTCATTCTTTAGTGTAAAGAAAAAAGTTAAACTATTTTTTTGTGGCTATATTATAATTTAAAACTATTTTTCGGGTATATTGTAATTTATTTTTGGTATTTAAAAAAAAATTGGGTCATCTATAATAAATTTTACAAGAAAATTAGTGAAACATAAATAAAGTTAACCATCAAAATAATAAATTTAAATTAGTCATTGAAACAAAAACAGTAAAAAAAGAACTTGTGAGGAGGATTAAATATCCCATATGAAGTATTTTTTTAAAAAAAAACTAAAAAATAAATTTAAATTAATTTTTTAAGTTCCCTTAGAGGAAAAAGGTATATGTGAGTTATTTGTATAACAATAAGGGTAATATGAGTCACTTTCATAACAAGAGATATATCAACTCTAAATGACAAAGTTGAGGGATATATCATATCTTTTTCCCTTGTTCAAAATTTTTATAGTTCAACGTTCAAGAGAAATGTTAGGATTTTTTCATATTTATTCTTTATTTAATGAGGCTTCAATTTTTTTTATTTTCTAGGTAAATAGTTTAGAAATAATCTAAAGAGTAAGTATAAAAGTAATTTAATTTCTGTTCTTAAATACTTTTCTTAAAAGATGTGTCAAACCTCAATAATTCACTTAATATGAATGAGAGGGAGTAGTTGGCACAAAATGTATATGAACATCATTTTTTATAATATACGTAGGCATAATTAGCTAGTAGATTTGTAGAATCACTAGAATCTCCTTTTATTTTCTTTTCTAATTAAATTAAAACCTAATATATTGTATTTATATTTTTGCTCATGATCTGTTGGAGTGAGATATTGACTTCAAAGAGAATATGGAACTATATAATCAATACGACAACTATTCTTAAAATCTTACTGTTTGAGTCTAGACTGCTGATTATTTCCTCTTCAGCATTTTCTAAGTATTTGTTTGGCCATGTATAGTTTGTATAGATTTTGCAGTGGAAATTTGAAATTTTGAAATTTTGAAGTTGTATTTGGATATGCACTAATTTTTATTTGAGAGAAAATTAAAGTTTTGTGAGTGAATGAAATTTCCTTTAAAATATTTGAAAGATGAGATTTTCAAAATCTGATCCAAATTTTATGAGTAAAACAGATATTTGAAAATAAATTCTTTAAAATTTAATCCAAGGGTAAGGTAACCATTATAAATATTAGTGTGGATAAATAATGTTGAATTCTGGCGACGTATGCGTTTCATGAATGGTGAACTTTATGCCCCTCAAAGTATATACTAACTAGTTTAATTGTCCGCCAATGCATTAATACAAAGTCATTTTCTTAAAAAGATTTTGTTGAGATGAAGTATATTATGTTTTCGTAACAACCAACAATAATAAAAAATAAATAAAAAAAATCGAAATAAATATGAAGGGTGTACGATAGAAAATTAAATCCAAATCCAAAATTATCAAATAACTTTTTTTTTAATGTAATTTTATAATGAAAAGATTATCGAGTTATATTTTTCTCACAGTTGGGAAGAGAAGTTCATGCTCATCAAGTTATTTGAACCATATTTAAGCTGGCAAGTCTTGTACATGAATCATGATAGACTTAATTCCATGCAGTATTCCAAATGTAAAATTCCTTTAATTTGAAAAGTTTTTGGATTGCAAGATCGAATAAAGGGAAAGGATGAAGGGCTTACTTGCAAGGAGCTTGCTGATGGAGTCTAACATTCTCTGTTGTTCACTTGAGGAGAGATATGATATTTATTTAATATTGATCTCTATACTATGGAGTACTGGACAATGTCTATCCTTATATATATATATATATATATATATATATATATATATATATATAT
>JAJOOO010003307.1:0-39772 GCA_029582685.1 Solanum piurae
AACTTGAATTGCAATACCAAAATCTTCAAAACGAGCTTAGGAAATTAAGAATTGCTAAAGTTGCAAGTTAATCTCCCAAGTCAAGAACTAGAATAGAATAATAATGTCTAACCCCCAAAAATGAGGTTTACATGCCCTATTTATAGAAAAACAAGTCCTAAATTAAAAGGGAAACAAAATAAGGAAAGTTTCGTTCAGGCACGCGTCTTCGATCCACGAGACTGACTCACAGACCGTCAATGGATCTACGGTCTATGAGTCCCTTCCGTCAGCCAAGACTTGGAAAATATTTCATCTTCCAAAATTCAGCTTCTCTGAAGCAAACGACAGATGTGCAGTACGGACCGTAGATCGATCTACGGTTCGTTAATCCCCCTCCGTAGCTCCACACTTGGAATCTTCACAAATCAGGTACTGGAACCCTCACAGTATCCATCTACGGATCAACAGTACGGTCTGTAGATCCATCTACGGACCGTCAATGGCCACCGTGGTTCCACACTTGGTCAGATTCCCTTGATTTGCCTTCATGACTTGGATGCTTATCTACGACCACCATCTACGGAGCATCAATGGACCTACGGTCCGTAGATCACCTCTGTAGATGCCCTTTTCTGCATTTATTTCAGCTGTCTCTTAAATTCCGCGACTGAACATCTTTCCTATAAAATATGATAAAAACACATAAAAACCAATACGAAAAGGCCCTAGACACACACAACTTGTAAGTGAAATGAATTAAAAATATCGTAAACTCACGGTATATCAACCCCCTCCCCCACACCCTGATGGTAGTTGTTTTCTCCACTACACCCAACAATTTTCTTTATTTTTTTAATCTACTTTTTAAAATTGTTTCAAATCTTTTTTATCTTTCTATTTTGATTTTGTTTTGAGAGAAAAAGAGAAGGGAGGACTGGAAGAGGGAAGGAGAAAAAGAAAGAAAAAATAAATAGGAGTGTTGATATTTATTATTTCCGGCAAAAAAAGATGAAGAGCGGTGATGGTACCTTTATCGAAAATCATCTTTTTTCATTACACACAAAAATTTCTTTTGTGCTTTTTAAAAAAAATTATTCTTTTCTTTTATTTTTCATATTTATTCTTTTTCTTTCTTTTTAGTGTTGTTTTATGATAAGAAAAAAGGGAGAGGAAGAAAGAAAGAGAGAAGAAATATGAAATATGGGTGTCCATTTTTTCGGCGAAAAAAAGTAGAGGGAGGTGATGGTACATTTAGAAAAGCAATACAATGAAAAAAAATGGCTTGACAACGAATTTGAATAAACAATTTGACTTCCATTGAAGGAGTTAAGCTTGAAAAAATTGTGGGAGGTGATGGCCTGAGAAAAGAAGAAGAAGAGAAAATAAAATAAAAAGGCCAAATAAAGTCTTTCACGGGCAATTGTTGAGTGTATCACACTCACTTTGACATGTCAGTAAAAAGTGTCAAAATGACACAGCGGAAGCCTACATGAGGTGTCTAAAACAACATCGTCCATTTAAGGTGTCTAAGTGAAATTTGATGTCAACTTTAGTGGATCACCGATGGGTTTGGCCTTCTTATTAATCTAAAGTCAATTTTTTTATAACATGTGTTTTATTTAATGTTGTGCATTCATTAGCTAGCACCATTTTTGCTAAGATAATTGAATTTGAGTCTACAATTGAATAATGTTTCTAAAATTATATTATAATTTTAAAAAAAATTATTTTATTATTTTTAATAGAGAAAATGGTCTAAAGCCCCCCCCCCAACCTATACCCGAAATCCCAACTACACACTCCAATTTCACGGGTGTTCTATCACCCATGAATATTTTATTTCTCTATTTACTACACGTTTGAGTGCTGACCTATCATAGGAGGTGCGAACACCTCCTCTAGGTGCGTAAGAAGATTGTACTTCTCCAACGGTCATCTTCCCCAACTTAAATAAACAATTGTTCCTTCTTCCCCACCATTAACCCTTGTTCCTTTTCTAAAAATTTCACGATTTTCTTTCAAAAATAGGTAGCATTTAGTTATTTATGTTCATGTCTACTTTAAATCTTGAAGTTAGGGTTTGTAATCTTCTCTGCTTTCTTATTTAAGGTCTTTAATTTGAATTTTGAATTTTCTCAAAATTCGTTAAAAATGGCAAATGAAAACTTAAATAAGCTTTGTATGGATGTATCAGACACAATGTTCAACGCTGTAGTGAGATGCAAACATGGAATTTTGCTGAATTCGCAAACTTCTTAGTTGAAATTAAATCCGGGAATAAGATTTTGGTCTTGCTCATGCTATGGTGTATGTGTTTTCCCTTGTATTCTTGTTTCAGTTTATATTGAATTGATACTAATGTACTATTTTTGGATTATTTTCAGTCTAAAAATTGTAAAAACTTTTGATGGAGGGATAAAGCAGAAGTGGATCCAAGATCAAGTTTTATCCTTTCAAGATTGGTGAACAAAATCAATGAGTTGGAGCAAGAATTATGGATTAGACAGGTTCATATTGACAAATTGAGTAACTCTAATTTGTTATTGGACACGAGGCTCAATAGAAGGTGGAAATGGTGTAGGTTCAATAGGAAGATATTTTTGTGTATTTTGATTTGTGTTGTTGCTATGCTCATCAGCAAACAATCTATTCCAAAGTAGTATTTGATGTGTATTGTTGCTATGTTTATCAGAATTGTCAATGTATGTGACAAATTGTGTATCTATGTTGTCAATTGAAGCTTGTGTAAATTAATTGCACTTCATCTGTAAACTGAACAACCAACAACCTAGTCATTCATTCATACTTCAACATAGACAACACAACACCATTTCTAAAACAAATAACCAACACAACATCATATGAATAGTCAATTGAACCAACACAACACCATATATAAACACATTTGAATAGCCAACACAATTGAATAGACAACATAACAATATTTCTAAACACATTTGAACACAACATCATCATGCATAACGCAAAATCACCATTCATTCATAAGGCCTCACATAAGGTAGAATTTGGCAGAATATACCAGAATAAAGTCGTATTCATAAGGACTCACATAAGGAAAAATTTACCAACAAACAAAACTCAAAATAGTAAGCCCTTAATGAAATAGTATACATGTCTACTGGACTAACTTAAAAAGTGCTTAAATATATAAACATTACTACAATTTTCATGGCATCTTTGACTGTGAAGAAGTGTTATTTTGACTTGGATTATCTGAACTACTTCCCATTGTCTTCTTTCTTTGCTTCTCTCTAAGCTCATGAAGTTTGCTTGTTGAGATTGCTGCTTTACCATTCCATTTCAGCTTACTTGTATTACTTGGTGTATAACTAATGTCACCAGTTATATCAGCTGATCTTGTCACTTTTGCTTGACCAGTAGAGTAGATCTTACTACTTGGCATGCCAGGCTATAGTAAAATTATGAATATAATTCAATAATTAAGCTGTTTAAATTAACAAAATAGTTTAAGATATAGCAAAGACTCACAGTCATGACTTTGAAGCCATATGCAGGCTAGAACACACCCATTCCCATGACTCTTGGTCTTTTCTCTAGAGATGTGTTTCCCCTGCCCCTACCTCTTCCTCTTTTAGTAGTACCAACTACTGAATATTATGCATGATAATTAGGAGTAGTAGAAGAGGATGCAGGAAAATCAATAGGTGTAGTAGGTAGGGGAGGTGCACTAGGTGCTACTGGTGATGCTTTTTTTTGTCTTCCTCTTCCTCTTTTTAGTGGAGGTTAACCTTCTGATGGTGCTGATGGAGTTTTCTATACATATAAAGAAAAAATTAAGTTATAAACTAAGAAAAAGTAAAACAAGTTCAAATATTACCTTTTGTTTGCCTCTTCCCCTGCCTGAACCTAGGGGTTTTACCTTTACTGATGCAGTAGGTGATGATGCACTATGTCTTGTTGATGACTCAACATCTTCTCTTTGAGGACATTCTCTCTTGTTATGGCTTTTGACATGGCATATACTACAGGTCATTGCAAGTCCAGTCCTAGGAAGATTCCCAGATTTCTTAGTTTCTCTAGCTTATTTCCTTCTAGCCTTAGGTAGCCTACAAGACATGTTTGTGATTTCTGGTGGTGAAATAGTGGGGTTTGTAGAAACGGGCTACATCTCTATGTTTGTGAGTGGTTCAATAACATTGGCATAAGTCCTCAAGTAAGTTTCCTTACTGTAGCAGTTGTCTACATAGTCATAAAGAGAAAACTTCGTAAAGTATAATGCAGTCATATCATGTGGACGTTGCATTCCTCTTAACTGCCACACTCTACAACTACAAGTTCTCCTAGCAATATCCACTTTGGGTTGACAAAGTCCTTCTTTCACTTCAAATTCAACAACTCCATTAAAATCAATGGTACAGTGCATAGACCTACTAATGTTCTCCTTTAAAACCTTCAGAACCATTGGAGAGAAATTACACTTCCAAGTACTTTGGAACTCCCTTAAATTGGTCATTCTTGTCATCATCTTCACTCTTATTTCTTCAAGCATAGTAATGATGGTCTTGTGTCTAGCAGCCAAGATCCATGCATTAAAACACTCAGACATGTTGTTTTCTACAGAATCAAACTTCACTTCAGTATTGAAGTAAACTTTGCACCAGTAATTAATGTTGTAGTACATTAAGCCATCCATCATTTTTTCTAGACCTAACAACTTCATTTTCTCTGTATTTTTCCTTAATTGAAACTAAAATATACTCTTAGCTACCTTTCAAGATTGTTGTCTTCTTTGAAGACACATCCAATCCTTAGCTCAGTTAGCTAATATGTGCCTAACACACATTCTATGTTCACACTAAGGTAATACCTTTGTAATTGATGCATACATTCCCTACAATAGATGATAATTAGGTCACAATTACATATATAAATTGAAAATTAAAAAATAAGTTTACATACCTTCTTCATATTTGTAATCAAGGTGAGACCTTCACCATCTCCAAGTCCTAGATCATCCCTTATGCACTTGACAAACATGGTCCATAAGTTTTTGTTCTCCTTTTCAACTACTGCCCAAGCAAGTGGCAGCATCTGATTGTTACCATCCTTGGCCACATCAACTAACAACTGGCCTTTACAAACACCTTTAAGGAAACAACCATCTAAGCCTATGCAGGTCCTACAATGTATCCATGCCTTCCTTTAAGCATCAAAACAGATGTAAAAACTCTTAAATACTGATATGCCTTTTGCATCAGGTTCACCAACTTTTACAACACAGCTGGTCCTGGATTGGTCCTTAACACTTCATCCTTGTAGTCAAGAATTCTTCCAAATTCCACAACATGATAACCCATTATATCTTTCAACACTTTAGCTCTTGCTCTTCTCATAGTAGTCTTGCCAACATAAAGTTTGAACTTTTTCCTAATCATCTCCTGCAACTTGAAGACTCTTATGTTTGGTTGCTCAGTTATTCTTTCTCTGTAGCCTTTAGATAGAAACATTGCATTGTACAAGTAATTTCTAGTTGTCTTGTTGCAAGTATGCTTTGGATTGTAAGTTTTTATCATGAAATTATTTGTTGTCTTGTCAAAACATGCATACAAAAGTCATGGACATCCATCTTTGCATCTAACTCTAACTTTCTTTGGCTCATTCACCCACTTCTCCACCCGAACCCTCCTTCTAACTGCATATTTAGTTACTGCTTGTCTAAATTCTTTCACATCTTTAAACTCCATACCCAACTGCCACACAACTTTCTTTGCAGTAGGATCATGAATGATTTTTTGAGTTGTTGTCCTCCTCTTTCTTGACAACTTTACCCTTCTTGCTCTACCACATTCATGTTCATCATCATCACAACACTCCAAACTATCCTCATCGCAACTTGCAAAGTAAGACTCATCACCTCCTAGCCTTCCTTCATGACTTATTTTACCTATTTCAGTTTCATCAAAACCTAGATCTGGTCCAGCTTCACCTACTGGTACATCTTCAGTGTCAGCTGGTACACTTTCTCTTCTTTTCCTCCTTCGGAAAGTTCTTTGTTCATCCTTCAACTCCCTAACCTCCTCATGTACATCACTACCATACTTTTCCTCCTCATCATCTCCAACTAATTCATCTTCATACTCGACAACATCCTCAGTTGAATAATCAGAATCCTCTACTTTTTCTTTAGAGAAATCAGATCCGGCATGACCAACATCTATACCATCATCTCCTACAATAGCACCATCTACAGTAGCATTATCTGCAGTACTGAAAGAATGTGTGGTAGTGAAAAGAGGTGAGGTTGAAAAAGTAGGAAATGGGTCCTCACTGTTTAAATGGTCTTCACCTACCCCAAAGTTAAAGTTTTCACTCTCACTAGGACTTGTATTAAAAGCTGAACAGATTCTCCCATATCCATATGACTACCATTTTTTATTAGCATGAGCCCCACAATTGTCTCATCAACCAAATGCTTAACAAATACCTCTACTACATCCCCATCTTCCAAGGAATATATCATGTCTAAAATATCCATATCATTATCAACATCTACCAAAATACCATTATTAGGTGCTTTGATACTAAAGGTGCAGGTTGTGTTATATCCCAAGTCTCTAATATAGTCTCTCAACTCAAATTATGACATCTTATCTATATCAACATCAAAAACTTCTATAACTTTTCCACCATTATATATTGGTTCCCTACTACTTAAATCTAACACTCCACCATAGTACCACCTTAGAGTAATCAAAGTAAATCCATACATCTCTTACCTGAAGGTAATAAAAAAACAGAATAGTAATTACAAACATTCTCTTATCCGAAGGCAATCAAAAAAACAGAATAGTACTTATAGACATAGTATCATTGTAGCATTATGAACATAATACTAAGACGAACATAAATACAACATAGTAGCATTAGCTTCTCTATGAACATAATACTAAGACGAACATAAATACAACATTATGTGACTTAAGCGAGAAAGGGAAAAACCTAATTTCATGAAAATTGTGGTATAATATGGTGTAAATGAACACCTAACACTATAATCGTAAGCCACACATAATATTTCACACAATGTTGCTCTTAATTTCACGAATTAACAGAAATCCTAATAAAGCACAAACTCTAAATAAGGGACAAAGAACTAACATTTACTAAATCAGTTGATAAACTACGTAATCAAATTGAAAATACAGACAACAATGCTTCGATCATCACTAAAAATGCATATCCAAATGGAGAAACGGAAATGGAAAGGAGAAAAGGAAGAATTTGGGGTTTCTCACGTTTTAGGAGGAAAATGGAGAAAAAACAAGAATTGGGGGTTGAAGTGGGTGGGGACCCGCACGTGCAAACACATGAGACAATTTATTTGGTTTATGTGGACAAGGAAACACTCAAGTGTAGTAAATAGATAAATAAAATATTTGAGGGAGGGGAGGTGATAGGACACCCGTGAAGTTTGAGGTGTAGTTGAGATTTTGGGAATAGGTTGGGGGGAGGGTTTAGACCATTTTCTCTTTTTAATATTCAGAACTTTAAAATAAACTTTGTTTGCACTTAATGGATGTCAGAATCTGAATAATCTAGACATCAAATCATTAAGTGCATTTGTATTCATTAAGATTTGAAGTACTTTTGGTATTAATCATTAAGATCTAGAACAAAGTCTTACTATCATTAAGAAGCATTCTTGTGTGGATAATATTCACCATTACTCTATCCACAATCACCAGTCATCACCATTAACTACCTCTTCCATCACAATCACCATCACCATTGTCAACCACAATTTATCATCGTCTACCACCAGTCACCGTCATTACAACCACCACAATTGCTAACTACTACTGTCAGTTGCTACCACACTTATCTCCTTTATCATTATAATTATGTCAGTTGTCACCACTACTCCTATCTTTGTAGACACCGCTACTCCAACACTACTACCACCACTACAATCAATTTCTCCTACTAACAAACTTTGTCATCACAATTAGCATCGCCGTCAACTACCACCATGTATTCTTTGATCACCACCACCACCTCCACCACTACTATCAACCACTACCACTACTGTGTTCAATCTCTACTACCAACAACCTCCATCATCATAACTAGTACTGCCACCAACTACCACACACACATTATCAACCGCCACATATTTTTCAGTCAACAACACCAACTACTAGCATCAACCAACATCACTACCAATTGTCACCATTATGTTAGTCACCACAACACCATCACCTCCACCGTCACAACTATCACTACTATCATTACTAGCCACTAGCAACAACTATTACTATTACCATCACCACTACAAACTATCTCCATCATTACTAGCAATCATAAGTGTTTCATTTTTCTTTTATCAAATAATGATTTTATTTTGTTAATTTTTTAATATTTAATTAATTTTTATTTGAATTGTATTTTTATTGTGTACATTGCAATATACATTGCAATAAACTATGTACCATCAATATTGAATACAATCCATCTTAATCATTTAATGTTATTCAGATGTGCATTCAGATTTAGAAGTCTAAATCTTAATGAAAATAGATGATGCCTAAACCTTTTCTTAATAAGTAGTAAAACTTTAATTGATATTAAAGTCCTCAATATTAAAAATAATTAAATAATATTTTTTTTCCAATTTATAATTTAGTCCTAAATATATGTATTATCTTGCAATATTTAGAACATTAAAATCAACTAAATTTTAATATAATTTTTTTCTTATTTAAACTATTTAGAAATGAATTTTTAGAATTTGCTATTAATAAAATAGAGATTTTATTTTATTTTACCTAAATAATAAAAGTCATCAATTATTTCTTATGATAATAGTACATATTAATCAGGATATCAATTGTGGATTTTAAAACTTATGAAATAATTTTTTCAAAAGTGATTATTATCCCTATGTCAAGACAAGATATAAGTTAAATCAACATTGATTGTTTTGAGGACCTTAACTTTTTTCTGTTATAATATTTATATGTATCTTTAAAATTTGTGTACTCAATAATATAAATCACACACATAATAATTTATTAGGTGTAATTTAAGCGGCAATTGAAAAAAAGAAAAGAAGAGAAGAATAGAGCTTAAACCTAAACCTAGCTCTGATAAGTTCCATTGCTGAAGAAAAACAAAAGTAACAGAGTAACCAATGGTGAAGGCGTATCTCCGGTATGAGCCGGCGGCTTCTTTTGGGGTTATAGTATCCGGGGAGTCAAATATTGCCTATGACAGCTCCGGCAAGCACTTGCTAGCGGCAGCGTTAGAGAAAATCGGTATATGGCATGTAAGGCAGGGTCTTTGCACTAAAAACCTAGCTCCTTTACCTTCATCAAACTCAAAAGGCCCATCTCTTGCCGTTACATCAATGGCTTCTTCTTCTTCATCCCAAGTAAATCTTCTTTTCCTTCTCTTTTTTTTCCAGCTTTTTTTCTCTGCCTTGCTAAAATTCAGTTGTATTTCTCATTGCCATAGTGCTTCTCCTTTGTTCTGATATTGATGTTTTTTGGCCGCTTTAATATATAAATAAATGAAAAATTGGTTCCAAAACAATTTGGGCGTTATTGTGAAATGTTGGTATAGAGAATAACTTTTATAGATTGGTAAGGTTATAGTTTTTTTTTTTTTTTTTTGGTCTTTGGTCATGTATTTCATATAAATGCTGTTGCAGTGGAAATGTGTGCAAAAAGGGATGGGGTAGGCCTAGATTCATACATTTATTGCAAAAGCTCACGATGCAATTAAAACAGACGCTCCACCATCAACCTACTAGCAGCGGGGAAGAATACATAGCATACCTTATAGTAAAAGCTTGGTCGAGGGGTCTATGTGGAAGGCGATCCAATTAATTGAGAATGATTAGTTGTTAGTTAACACATGTTACTGTTTCACTTACATTAGTTGGAACTAAATGGGTCCAAATAGGCAAAAGATCTTGGAAGGTTTCATATAGCCCGTCCCAACTAGTCTAGGATTGAGGTGTGTATTTGATTGATTGATTTGGTTTTTAGATAAGTTCTGATACCGCATGGTAAATCGGGAAAAAATATTTCAAGTATGATTTTATCCAGATAGGTATTTTTTCCGGTATGCATCTAGGCTTTGGTTCTACAATAAAGGTCGTGTAGAGTGCATGGTGTGTTATATGGGCACATTGTGTTCGCGTCAAGTTTGGTAAACCAAATCTGGTAGTTTTGTCAAGAAGCGTATTGGGGCGATTACATTATCCATTGAGTTTCAAAACTGAAAACAATGGATTTCTCGATTATTAAAATAATATTCTTCTTGTATGATCTATTTGTAGTGATGTTCTGCATTCATGCTACTCTTTCATTTAAGATGTAGTTGTATCTTAAAATGTAAGGCATTAAATAGAATAATTTGGGCTTAGGGAAGCAGGAAAGCTAAAATGTCAAGATGGTTTCGAAGTCAATGTTGTGTTCTATGTTTGTTTGGTCAGACTCGATATTTTTTTTTGTTGTAGTGGTTTGTTTCATAGGAAAAGATTGTGAAACTTATATATGGTTTTAGTAGTGATAAATTGGACTTAATTGCAGATAGCAAGTGGTTATGCTGAAGGAAGCATTAGAATCTGGGATTCCGACAAAGGTATATGTGAAACCACATTGAATGGGCATAAGGGTGCTGTGACGGCCCTTCGATACAATAAGCTTGGATCATTACTAGCCTCAGGAAGCAAAGATAATGACATTATTTTATGGGATGTAGTGGGTGAGACTGGCCTGTTCCGCCTTCGGGGACATCGTGATCAGGTTCATACTATCTTCAAACTAGGCATAACGTACTTTCATTTCTGACTTCATCTTGTATTACTTGTGAATTTCTAATTTTGTTCCATTGCCATCTGTGTTGCAGGTTACTGATCTTGTTTTCTTAGATTCTGATAAAAAACTGGTAACGGCTTCTAAGGACAAGTTTTTGAGGGTGTGGGATCTTGATACTCAACATTGCATGCAGATAATAAGTGGCCATCATACTGAAATATGGTCCATAGATATTGACCCTGAGGAAAGATTTCTGGTCACCGGTTCTGCTGACCCTGAACTTCGTTTTTATGCTATAAAGCATGAGTTAGCTGATGTACAATTGATTGCTAACAAAAACGAAACAGATGTAAAGGACTTGCCTACTGAAAACAAATGGGAAGTACTGAAGTCATTTGGTGAAATTCAGCGTCAAAGCAAGGATAGAGTTGCAACAGTGAGGTTTAACAAGTCTGGAAACCTGCTGGCTTGTCAAGTTGCAGGGAAGACAGTGGAAATATTCCGTGTGCTGGATGAGTCTGAATCTAAACGCAAAGCGAAAAGAAGAATCAGCAGAAAGAAGGAGAAGAAATCTGCCAAAGAAGGCCTTGAGGCAACGGAAAAAGGAGAGACAAATATTGGAGCTGAAGGAGGCAGCAATCCTGTTGTTACAGTCCTGGATATCTTCAAGCTTCATCAGACCCTACGGGCTGGAAAGAAGATCTCCTCAATTTCTTTCTCCCCAGTTACTTCAAAGAATTCACTGGCTACCTTAGCTTTGTCTTTGAATAATAATTTATTGGAATTTCATGCAATAGAAAGCAATTCAACTAGTAAATTGAGTGCTATTGAGCTTCAGGGGCATCGTGCTGATGTCAGAAGTGTAACTCTCAGCTCAGATAACACTCTTTTGATGTCAACTAGTCACAGTGCAATTAAAATATGGAACCCTACTACTGGCTCTTGCCTCCGCACAATTGATTCAGGATATGGTCTTTGTGGACTCTTTGTTCCAGGCAACAAGTATGCTGTTGTTGGTACAAAGGGTGGGACCCTGGAATTTATTGACGTTAGAAGTGGTACTTGTGTGGAAGTAGTGGAAGCCCATGGTGGATCTGTTCAGTCAATTGCTCTAACTCCAGATGGGACAGGTTTTCTAACTGGCAGTGCCGACCACGACATTAAATTCTGGGAATTTCAAATGGTGCAGAAGTCTGGTGAAGTGCGTAATCTGACTTTGCTATCTAAATTACTCTACACCTCCATCTTTCTTGATAGTGTAGTGTTATTATCTCCACTTTGCTTCCAAATTTTGGAATTTCTTGTTGTTGGATGGTTTAGGAGAGGGATCCTTGGAATCTTGTGAAAAAGATTATTTACACTTAACCACATATACTAATATAATTACTCTACAGCTATAATTGTGCTCTTATACTTACTCAAAAAAAGAGGGCTATAATAGTGCTTTTAAAGAAAAGAAATAGTAGCATAGAATAACTGATTCCTGTACTTTAGTAATTCTATGAAACTGATCAGCAGACTGAGGTTCTCATCTGAATAGGAATTTATCTAATATAAAATATGTCGAATCCTTGATATAATATTGGATTGAATTCTTACAACCTCACTTTTGGCTTTTGAAATGCACTAGTTTCTGCTTAGATAAAGATTAAAAAAACCCTATTCCTGCTGGTGAATAATGATGAGCTCTATTTATCTACATACAGGGATCTAAGCATTTAACTGCATCTGCTACAAGTAGTTTAAAAATGAATGATGATGTTCTAGTTGTTGCTGCGAGCCCTGATGGTAAATTTATTGCTGTTGCCTTGTTGGATAGCACAGTAAAGGTAACAGTCTTGACTTATTTGAATTGTATATGTTTTGATTTCTGAAGAACAATTTAAAGTTTGACATTCTCATCTCTTGGGACTTGGAAGTATTCATTATGAAAGTATTTGTGAAATTATCTGTCAAATCTCTTGGCTCTTTTTCTTGGAGTTTGTAATTACTCTTCACTCCTGGTACTGATTTTTGCTATATATACAAGCTGTTACCTTTTCAAAAATGAAGAAGATGGTTTGTTGAAACACTATTTGGTACTTATTTTTTGAGAAACAAATGATGCCTGCTTGTCGTATTAGTTTTTAAAGGCCTTGCAATTGTGTTGTTCACCATCTATCTTTCCGTTCAATTCTGAGTTTAATTTTAGTCATTTGCTTACTCATTGCTTCTTACTTACCATATGTTTATTTTTGATGCTTTATGAGCTACCTCTAAGCTTATGGAACTGAAAAAAACATTTTTCATCGTTAGTTGTTACACTTAGTAATTTCCCATGTGACCAATAGATCAGGGATTTGTGCCACGAAAGCAGCCTCTAATGCTTGCATTAGGGCAGGTTGCCTACATCACACCCCTTGGGGTCCTTGGTAAAAGTCAACCTACTTCCTAATAATTTTTTTCCAAACATAGACCCATATGAACAGCCCGGAAAAGGCTTGAGACTGAGGCAAGATCCTAAAATCATCTACCAAAACTTATGTCTTGCTTGAATTCTAGGTTGCTTTCGTTACACTGTTAAAACTTTTAAATCGGATTGTTTTTCTGTTGCATCATTGTATTTTGTAGTCTACTCAATGCTTTTATGTTTTATTTCATGTCAAGGCTCTTTTTTCCGCCTGATCTTATTTAGACCTAATATTTATGATGTCCACATGTTCAGGTCTTCTATATGGATTCACTCAAGTTCTTCCTATCACTCTATGGGCATAAGCTGCCTGTATTGTGTATGGATATTTCTTCAGATGGGGATCTGCTTGTCAGCGGCTCTGCGGACAAAAATGTGAAGATTTGGGGTTTAGATTTCGGGGATTGTCATAAGTCACTTTTTGCGCATGCTGATAGGTGCTTTGGTTAAATCGTTAAGTAATCTAGTATTCAACTAGGTAACATTTTGCGATTAACAAATGCTGATACTCTCTTTTCATGGCAGCGTTATGGGAGTTAAGTTTGTGCGCAACACCCATTACTTTTTTACTGTGGGGAAAGATCGCCTGGTGAAGTACTGGGATGCCGATAAGTTTGAGTTGCTTTTAACCCTTGAAGGTCACCACGCGGAAGTTTGGTGTCTTGCTATGAGCAACCGTGGGGATTTTATAGTTACAGGGTCTCATGATCGGTCAATACGCCGTTGGGATCGTACTGATGAGCCCTTTTTTATTGAGGTATTCTGTGTTAATGTCTTAAATACGGTATCGATTATCAATTATAGACAGTTTAAGTAATTATAAGTTGCAACTTGGATTTGCAGGAAGAGAAAGAAAAGAGATTGGAAGAGATGTTTGAATCAGACATTGACAATGCATTTGAGAATAAGTATGGATCAAAGGAAGAAATTCCAGAGGAGGGAGCTGTGGCATTAGCAGGGAAAAAGACTCAAGAAACTCTTACTGCCACAGATTCGATCATTGAAGCACTGGACATGGCAGATGCAGAACTGAAGCGAATTGCTGAACATGAGGTTTCCTTTCTGCTTAACCTAGGAGGCATCTTCTTACTGTTCTTCCTATACTGGAACAAGAATTAGAAGAACAAAATTAAATTAGAGAGTTTTTAGGTTTGATGCATCTTTTTTATAGACTTAAGCCTACTTAATAGAACATTCATAAAATGATTTTGGGTTATCCAAAATATTTTCAGTGCAACTTATGAACAAGATTTTTATAAAGAAACTGACAAAATAAAGGTTGTCAAAGGGGTGGTTATCTAAGTATATGTATCTTTTCCTTGCTTTCTCTTCTTCTTTGGAACCAGGTTTTTGGATGTGGAGGTGTGATAAGTGCCTAGTTAATTGTTTTTTTTTATAAAAAAAGAAACTGTTATAAATATTTTGACTTGGTAATTTCTTGAATGGCGACTACTATGTTTACATGTAGGAGGACAAATCAAAGGGTAGAGTTTCAGAATTCAGGTCTAATATTCTCATGCTCGGGCTATCTTCTTCTGATTATGTTCTTCGTGCATTGTCTAGTGTGCATACTAATGATCTGGAGCAAACGTTAATGGTAAGTGATTATTTTGAAGATTATATTTTAATTAGAAAAGTCAGTTTTTTCAGTAATTACTTCCTGACCTGAAATGTTATTTAACTGTTTCAATTCAAATGCCATCTTTACGATTCCATACACTGGAGTTTAGAGCTTTGACCATGCATATTTTATTGAACTTAAGTTGGCAAATTGCTACCTAGAGACGTTGTGCCTAATTGTGGGCCCCCAGTTAGGTTTAGTTTTTTAATAATGGAAGCTTATTGCTCCCTCCCATTTAACTTCTGATGGTGCGTAATTAAAGATTAACTGTCCTTTTGAGGGTAGTGAAATTAATCTGAAACTAACCCAAATGGAAATCTTAAGTTCAATCTCCAGAGGGTTTATGATTTTTGCATAATTGTGTTTTGAGCATATTTTTGGACTTCTTTTGTCGTTTGTAATTGTTCGATGTATTCTACATGATTGATTTTTATTGCCTCTTTGAAGCTTTTTGAAGAAGAGGATTCTTAGCAGTACTTCAACTAAACAATGTCTGCCTTAACTGTCAAATGACTTAAAAATAGACCAGACCCTTCTTTCCAATGGTGTAGATTAGACCATTAGATGATGGATATGCATGATAGTTGTTACTAGATATAATTAAGTAATAATCAAACTTCCTGCTTTGAGTATGGACACTAGTATCTTTCTGTTCCTGTAGCCTATCTGTGGTTGAAATGGAGTTGATTGGAGTTGTGTTTTACTCAAAATTCATATCATGCCTTGAATCTATCTGCTTGGAAGGTATCCAAAAATGACCTTATGTGGCCATTCTTACATCATGTGTCACCCAGGAAAAAAGACGACCCCAATATTTTCCTACTTCATTTTATCTAGTGTCTTGTAGAATGACATCATTGAAAAACATAGCTTTAGTTTATTCTTGCTCTAATACTTGACACGAGGGTTGTATATCTCACTCCAATAATGTGTTATCCTACTCAATTCCAGTAAATCAATAATTCAACTTACCAAGCTTTACACATTAACATTTTTTATCTCTTTGAATTTGTCTTTTCAATTGAGTTTAAATGGTCTGTATCCTTTCAATTTTGATTTTGTCTTATATATATGATTATATTTTACATAATCCTTGCAGGCCTTACCCTTTTCTGACGCTTTGGACCTCTTGTCGTACCTTGAGAGTTGGGCCTCTGCAATAGATAAGGTTAATATTTTCTTTCAAGGAGATGTGAAGTTTGTTGCATTTATTTATATTATAAAACACAAATATTGTGTTTGAACTTTTGAAAACAAAGTAATTGAATTGAATTTCTCACATTAAGGTCAATCTCCAAAAGAGTGGAGAATCCGTAATTTCAGTAGCAATCAACAATTTTCTTTTTCTGTATTTATTTTTGTATAAAGTAAGGCAATCAGCAAATCTTTGCATGTCAACATCAACTAGGTAGTATTATGTTTCTGGACTTGTAATTGTACAAAGTATGCTTGCTTGAATGAAGTTCTTGTCTTGTGTTGTTTACAAGCTATGTCCAATCTTGAATTTTACAGTAATTATCCTTCTAATGTTCTTGCAGGTGGAGCTTGTTGGTAGGGTAGCAGTACTGCTAGTGCAACTTCATCATCACCAATTGGTTTCAACTGTCTCTGCCCGACCCCTCATTACCCGTCTAGGCGACATTCTTCCTGCAAAAGTCAAAGTAAGTTTGATGATCAGTTGAGCACATTTGCTATGACTTTTTGAGAGATTTTAGTAAAAGTTCAAGTTGTTCCTTGGATTTTTCTTTTCTGAAATTTGAAACTGTTCAACTGTCTCAATGACTTTCACTACCTGCACACCTCACCCCTTTCTAGTATCGTTGTATAAATTAAGCTTGTAACTGCAGAACCAATGATAGGGGATTCTATTTTTGACATGCATTTTGACTATCACAGGAACGCAAAGATATTATGGGTTACAACCTTGCTGGAATGGATCATTCCACGGTAAGTCTTTTGTGATCTTAATTGTCATTCTCTTTTCCAAGTTCAGAAGAATGTGAATAGACTATTTCTGTTGTCCTCAGCAATTGGTGTCTTCGCGGTCAGATGCTTTATTTCGAGATGAAAAGACTAAATTATTGGAGATACGCTCACACAATGCGAAACGTACTGAAGAAAGGGCAGATACAAAACAAGAGAAGAAGAGAAAGAAGAAACAGAAGAAGTCGGATGGAGGACATGTTTGGTCATAATTTATTCAACCATGCGTGTACCTTTCTATATGCCTTCACTTCTTAGTGTTCCCTCTGGAGGGGAGGGGTGGGGGTAACAATTTTGGTCATACAACTTCAGCATGGATGGTTAGAACTTTGATATGAAATTTGTATATAATTTTGTTATTGAGTTGTAAAGACTTTTGTAGCCCTAACTAGCAATTGCTTCATTATTACCAATCATATTGCATTGCAACATGATGAGTTTTAATTTCTTAAATGACAACAACTTTGCTATTTTTGTTTGGTTGATATACTTGTTGTCCATTTTTCGTATTTCTTGATTTAGTTTGTCTTCTCTTGGTTCAAATTGAAAGGGAAATTTTAGACTTGGAATTATTCCATTGTTATCTTGTCGGGTATTATTTGTTAGTGCCTTGCCTTTCTCAACAAAGTGGTATCAGAGCATTGGTTATTGTTGATTATTGATTTGAATTATGGAGGAAAGTATGAGAAAGATGGTTTGTTTGGAATGGTAGTATCATACTTGGAGAGGCAAGATGAAAGATCTTCTGTTTGTCAAGAAGATGCATTTACATGTGTTTGATTCTAATAAACCCACTCCACAATGGATGATGAATGGGAATTTGAGAACTTGTAGGTTTGTGGCTATATTAGACAATGGGTTGAAGATAATGTTAGAAATCACATTGTGAATGAGACACATGCCAAAAGTTTGTGGAACAAGCTCGAGACACTTTATGCTTGGAAGACTGACAACAATAAGTTATTTCTATTGAAACAATTGATGAATATCAGGTATAAAGAAGGCACTCCTATTTATGATCATATTAATGATTTTCAAGATGTTCTTGTCCAGCTATCCATAATGAATGTAAAGTTTGATGAAGAGATACATGGACTTTGGCTTCTTAATACTCTGACAGACTCTTGGAAACTCTTCGAGTTTCTTTGACTGATTCTGCTCTGAGTGGTGTTGTAACTATGGAATATGATAAGAGTGTTGTCTTAAATGAAGACACGAGAAGAAGATCTCAGGCCTCATCTTCTTCAACTTCACACTTCGATGTTTTGGTTACTGAAGACAGGGGAGAAGCAAGTTCAGAGGTCAGAATGACAGAGATAAAAGTAAAGGTAAGTCAAAGTCTAAATACAAGAATGTTAAACGTGACTATTGCCACAAGAATGGACATATCAATAAATATTGCTTTAGGAACAAGAGAGATATGAGACAACAAAAGAAATAAGGTGATAATGAAAACCATGTTGTTGTTGGTTCTAATGATGACCTTCTTGTTTCTTGTGATGAAAATGCCGTCAATCTTGTTTGCGATGAGTCTAGCTGGTTTGTGGATTCTGGTGCTTTTTATCATGTCACACCTAGGAAGGAATTAATTTCTTCTTATACTCCAGATAATTTTGTGATACTGAAAATGGGAAATAATCACGAGGTTGTAGTTCTTGGCCACTGGAACAATTTGTTTGGAAAGTAACAATGGTTCATAATTAGTTCTCAAAAATGTCAAGCATGCTCCAGATGTTCGCTTGAATTCAATTTTTTTGGGATACATTGATGATGAGGGTTATGTTAATACCCTTGGTGCTACCCAGTGGAAGCTTACTTGAGGTTCGATGGTTGTAGCCCGAGGTGACAAGTAGTCTTAACTTGTACGTTTTTCAGGGCTCTATTTTTGGAGGCTCAGTAAATTTGGTGGAGAATGATACTTCATCAGATTTATGGCATAGAAGACTGAGTCATATGAGCGAGAAGGGGATTGCCAATTTGTCTAAGAAGAATTTGCTTTGTGGAGTGAAGCAAGCAAAGTTGAAGAAATGTGTTCATTGCTTAGCTGGTAAATAGAAGATAGTTTCTTTTCAGAGTCACCCATCTTCGAGGAAGCTTGATTTGCTGGGGTGGTACATTATGATTTGTGTGATCCTTTTAAGGTAAGGTCTCATAGTGGTGCACTTCACTTTGTTACTTTTATTGGTGATCATTCTCGCAAACTCTGGGTATTTTATTTGAAGTCCAAGGATCAAGTCCTTGATGTGTTAACGAGTTTTCGGGCTTTGGTTGAGAGACAGACATGGAAGAAATTGAAATGCATCCGTTCTGATAATGATGGTGAGTATATTGGTCCTTTTGATAAATATTGCAAAGAGTATGGTATTTGTAACACCCCAGAAATTTTTTCAAACTAAGACTCGAACTGTTCTTTGTAGTGAGTGAGATTTTACCAAGGAATTAAAAATTTCGTAAGTTTTAAGGTCACTAGATGTATCACCTTGAGTTCCAAAAAGAACTAAATTGGAAATAGCAAAATCTGAAATTTTGCAAGTTATGCTTAAGTTATGAATTTTTTGTCAACTTCAAATGACCATAATTCTCAGTACAAGATGATTTAGGTGTTCCATAAGATGGAAAATGAAAGGTATTTGAATTATATTTCAAACTCCACCAAGTTTGGTAAGTTTCGAGTTCGGATGAGTGAAATATGCCTTTTTGAAGTTAAGCTGTACAGTTAAGAAAAGTAACCCGAAAATAGTGAGGGGTATTTTTATCTTTTCCTTACCAAATCAGATTTAATTCATTTTTAATAAGGTTTTAAGGGTCTAATCCTATTAGATTCAGTTTTATAATCCTAATATACGCCTAGGGTTTTAGTTGAGAGTTCAAGAAGAGAAAAAAAGAAAAAGGAGGAGAAAAAAGGAAAGGATCAAGGCATTCATTAAGATTCTTGAGAGTTGTTGCGGATTTTCGCCATGTGTTTGATCCCTAAGAGGTATATAAACTTCCATAGTGTTGGGTTCGTTCACCCACACGCCAATCATGAGTTTCTTTTGCAAATCTATCCATAAATATTGAGCAATTTAATTTCTTGATGAGTTCTTGATAAGTGTTCTTGAAGTTTCCTTATCAATTAAGTTTTGATGTAAGATTATACTTGGATCAATTTCAAAAGATCATATCTCTTAGAATATAAAGAGTTACGTGAGACATAACTTATTAAATTAAAGGTATTTAAATCTACTTTCCAACGCCACCAATTTCATGTCAACCCAATTTCTGAGCAAGAAGTTATGACTATTTTAGTAACCTATAGAGTGTTGTTACGAATTTAGCCGACGGGAAAACATTAAAAAGGGTTGTTTTTGTTTTTTTTACCTCCAATAAAACCCTAAATGAATTTCTTGACTAATAAAGGCTCAAAACAATCAGATTTTCATCTTTTAATCCCCCATTCTCTTCTCTCTCAAACCCTAGGGCAAAACCCTAAGGAAAAATCAAAGTAGAAGACTCCATTCAAGATTCTTCTTCAAGGCAAGTCTTTCTCCAAGAATTCCATTTTTTTTCAACTCAAAATCCTCCATATAATTATGAATCACTAATGAAAATCATAATTCTTGCCCATAGAGATTTCAAGAAACTAATTCAAGAATTTCAAGAAAGGTTTTCAATCAAGTTCTTCTTCAAGATTCTTAAAGGATCTTGTTCTTCCAGGTATGTAAGGCTATCATAGTATTGGACTAGTTTATCCTCACACCCTACATCTACTTTCATATCAGTAAAAGAGTAATCTCAGATACTTTCCCTAGATTTGAGTATTCTTGAGATAAGTTGATTTTGAGTTCTTGAGTTCATGTTTATCTTAAAACTTCTATTCCTAATTATCGAATAACTATATTTTTATCGAGATCCTTCATATCATGAATCATAACTCTTGAATTCATAATTCAAAGTCAAGAAAGAGTTAAGAGTAGAGTTCAAGAAAGTCTTTGAGTTCAATTGTGAATCCTTTGAGATCAACTGTCGATTTAAGCTAAGTTTTGTGGAAGTAAGTATGAGAATGAGAAGATTCATATACATGAGTTCTATATTATTATTTATACCCTCGAGTCGAGTCATTCATGCCTGTAAATTCCGCATGAACTTCATAAATTGAGCACCTTTGAGAGGAGTAGTATCTTCAAGCTCTAAGTCTTGACTCTTGAGTTCCTAATCCCTTTGAGATTATATTTATAATCATGGGATTACTACATGTTACCCATGAAGCCCTTGAGTTGAGTTGTTCATTCCCATAATTCCGCATGAACCATATGATTCGAGTAGTCTATAGATGAGTAGTATCATTGAGTCTTGAGTTCTAAGTACTGAGGTTCTTTATTGCTATTAAGATCCCTAAGTTGAGTCGTTCATGTTCATAATTCCACATAAACTCTATGATTTCAGTTACCAATTTTAAAAATCTTTTTTTAAAGCCAACACTTGAGTTCTTAAACTTAGTTTTGAGAAAGTAAAGATGAGTTGTGAGGAAAGAGTTTTCTAAAACATGATTAGTATGACAATCGAGTATGCCATCATTGTATGAGCAGTATGGTATTTAGATAAACCATCAATTTTTATGCAATATGACTTCTCAAGTCATCAATGATCATATTATAATATGATTTTGAAATGTTTTTGAGAAAGAACAGAGTTGAGTTCATTTTCTTTAAAATGATATATGGGAACTAAGTATTCCCAAGAGTAAATGTTTTCACATTTAAAAGAGAAGGATACTTAGATTTCCAAAGGAGTTTTGAGCAGTTTGAGTAACATTTCTTTTTAGAGAAAGATTTTGAGTAATAATTCTCAAACCATAGAAAGAGTTATGTTTTCAAACATATGAGTTGAGTATATTTTTGGGAGTAGTATTGAGCACTGATATGGGGTCGAGTTCAGATAACTCAAGTCTCCATAAACCATGTATCCAACGTGGGTAGAAAGGGTCATACTTTTTAGATGAATCCTTAATGATTTTTAGCATAGACTAGTGGATCCACTTAATTGAGAGGTCTTATACAAAGTATAGGACAATTCTGGTAGCGTGGACGAGACACTGTATCATCATATAGCTCATAGTGATGGTTGTCGGTCAGAGAAACTCCCACAAAGATATTTGTATTTTTATATACATAGAGTTTACTTGTATTTTCATATACAACATAGTTTATATTGTATCCTTGCATACAAACTGAGTATATTGTATTCTTAAATACATTGAGTTACTTTTTACTGTTTTAAAAGCTTTCCATATATTGCATCTCTTATTGTTGCTTTATATTGAGTTGAGTATCCAGAGTTGAGTATCCAGAGTTTGAGTACCAAGAGTCGAATGTATTATTATTGAGTTGAGCCTTATTTCACTGAGTTGAATATCTTATTATTGAGTTGAGTCTTATTTCACTAAGTTGAATATTTTATCTTTGAGTTGAGTATCTTATTCCTAAGTTGAGTTAGTTTAGTGAGTTGAGAAGAGGTAATTATGTTTCCTTTTTATCAAGTTCAAGCTTATGATATGGTTTAGAATTCCCCTTACATTCTCGTACATTCCACGTACTAAGCCATTTGGCATGCATCATTTCATGATGCAGATACAGGTATTTAGGGTCATCAACAAGAGCTTCGTTGATACCACATGGAGTTCAATTTAGCTATGGTGAGCCTCCTTGCTTCCAGAGGATTCCACTTAAACTATCAGTTATATCAGTTGTTAGGATGTCGTGGGTCTTGTCCCGACTTCCATCTTTGTCAGTTAGAGGCTTCATAGATGGACAGTAGAGTTTTAGAAGTCTGTTTCATTTATTTTGTTAAATGTTTTAAAGACTTAAGTTGCCTATTTTATGGCGAATTGAATATGTTATTTTTATTCAGAGTTATTCATTTGAGTGAAAGATTTGTAATTGAGTTCAATGAATTTTATTCAGTTTTAAGGTTTGTATGATTGAGTTAGTCTTTCACTTGTAGTCAGCCAGGATGAAGGTTCGCTTGGGGACCAACAATGGTTCTCGAGTGCCGGCCATGTCCCAGATGTAGGCTCAGGTCCTTAAAAACTTGGTATGATAGCACAAAGTTCAAGTGTACTAGGGTGTCTATGAAACCGTGTCAAGTAGAATCTTGTTTATGGTTGAGAGGACCCCGCTTCTATAAATGAGGGACTACAGACATTTAAGAAAAGTTTCCCTTCTTTCTTACTCTAAATTATTCAATAGAGCTAAGTCATAGAGATTTATTCATTCTCGTGTATTTCTCAGATTCATTCTTTGGACTACCCATCATACTAGAGGTGGCTGAAAAGCAAAGTCAGTTCTTTATCGATGAGTTGCTTTTAGCAAATTCTTGAGAAAGTCATGAAACTCCAGAGGGGCTCGAAAGAAGCCCATGAGTGAGTTACATGTTGAGTTTCAGAAGGAATGCACTCATATTATATGAATCGTGCGTTGAGCTAAAAATGAGTTGTACTATTTTCCTTAAGCCGTGTTTCAGTTAGGATCCTTATGAGGAAGTATGATTAGAGTTTGGGTAGTATTTTCGCCTAAAAAGGTAACATGAGTTATGAGATCATGAGCAGTAGTAGTGAAATTGCCCAAAATTAGAGTAAAGTATGCAGAGGTTCAATAATCTATGAAAGAGAGATAGTGATGAGGCAATCTATGTTACTATAGTCATGCACCTAGTAAGTTACTAATGTAAGAGTTTTCCCTTATGGGTAGACTAAGAAGTGATGAGTAGTGAAGATTCCATCATAGGAGGTTGAGTGTGTTGTAGCTAGAAAGAAGTTGGTGATGAAGTGTCATTGTGTAGGAAATGACCAAGTGTAAGTGTTGAATAGAAGAGCAGGAGTATTCATGAGGTGATAGATCTAAGCTAGGCTTATGACTTTCAGAGAGAGCCTATAATATTCAAAGTGTTATAGAACTAATTAGGCATTGATGTATAGTGAATGAGTGAATAGTACTCAAGTTGTGAAGGAAAATGTGATAGTAAATTGCAAGTATGAATACTAAGAGGTGAGGATTAACTACTTGTCATAAGGTCCTAGTGGACGAGTGTTTCTAAAATTTGCGCATAGTAGTGGTGAGTTTGTATAGTAGGCGAGAAATCATATCGATATTCGGGTTTAGTAATAAACATTAAGCTTGAATTTGAGATGAGTGTCATGATCAAAAGAATGGCAACATGAGGGTGATGATGTTAGTCTAGATATTTGATCTAGAAGACTTGACATAGAGTATGTGAGGAATTGAGGTGATAAGCTGCAATAAATATGAGTGGTACAAATGAGAGACCCTAACGTTTAGATAAGGGCAGTGAAGTGTGGCTAAGTCACAAGAGTAACAAGAGCATTAAGAGGTGTGCCGAGATGGTATGTTACCAGATGAGGTTCCAATTAAGTTATAATTTTCCATGTGTGCCTAGATAGCATAATTGAGTTGTCAATGTGGAATAGGTCCATTGCTTTCAAGTGTTAGCTTTAGACCTAAGGGGGAGATGATAAGATGAGAAATCAAGTCAAGTGTTGAGAATTTCCTAAGGAGATAGTTAGTAGGAGTCCAAGGAGTTGTTAGATTACTAAGCTTGAATATAGTAAGAGTAACCCGTTCCATACCCAATACAGTCATCATTCGAGGACGAATGATCCCAAAGGGGAGATATTGTAACACCCAGAATTTTTTTTGAACTAAGACTCGAACCGTTCTTCGTAGTGAGTGAGATTTTATCAAGGAATTAAAAATTTCTTAAGTTTTAAGGTCACTAATGTAGCACCTTGAGTTCCAAAAAGAACTAAATTGGAAATAGCAAAATTTGAAATTTTGCAGGTTATGCTTAAGTTCTAAATTTTTGGTCAACTTCAAACGACCATAATTATCAGTACAGAATGAGTTAGGTGTTCCATAAGATGGAAAATGAAAGGTCTTTGAATTATATTTCCAACGCCACCGAGTTTTCTAAGTTTCGAGTTTGGATGAGTGAGGTATTCCCTTTTGAAGTTAAGTTGTCCAGTTAAGAAAAGTGACCCAAATATAGTGAGGCGTATTTTGGTCTTTTCCTTACCAAATCAAATTTAATTCATTTTTAGTAAGGTTTTAAGGGTCTAATGCTATTAGGTTCAGTTTTATAATCCTAATATACACCGGGGTTTTAGTTGAGAGTTCAAGAAGAGAAAATAAGAGAAAGGAGGAGAAAAGAAGAAAGGATCAAGACGCTTGTCGAGATTCATGAGAGTTGTTGCAGATTTTCGCCATGTGTTTGATCCTAAGAGGAATGTAAGATTCCATCATATTGGGTTCGTTCACCCACACGCCAATCATGAGTTTCTTTTGCGAATCTATCCATAAATATTGAGCAATTTAATTTCTTGATGAGTGTTTGATAAGTGTTCTTGATGTTTCCTTATCGATTAAGTTTTGATGTAAGATCATACTTGGGTCAACTTCAAATGACCATATCTCTTAGTATATTATAATTACGTGAGCCATAACCTATTAAATTAAAGGTATTTGAATCTACTTTCCAACTACCACCAATTTCGCGTCAATCCAATTTCAAAGTAAGAAGTTATGACTATTTTAGTAACCTATACAGTGTTGCTACGAATTTAGCCGATGGGAAAACATTAAAAAGGGTTTTTTTTGTTTTTTTACCTCCAAAAAAACCCTAAAAGAATTTCTTGACTAATAAAGGCTAAAAAAAAAATTAGATTTTTATCTTTTAATCCATCATTCTCTTCTCTCTCAAACCCTAGGGAAAAACCCTAAGGAAAAATCAAAGTAGAAGACTCCATTCAAGATTCTTCTTCAAGGTAAGTCTTTCTCCAAGAATTCCATTTTTTTTCAACTCAAAATCCTCCATAAAATTATGAATCACTAATGAAAATCATAATTCTTGGCCATAGAGATTTCAAAAAACTAATTCAAGAATCTCAAGAAAGGTTTTCTTGATCGTTTACCTTCAAGCTAGGGTTTCAAGGCTTTCAATCAAGTTCTTATTCAACATTCTTCAATATTATTAAAGGACGTTGTTCTTCCAGGTATGTAGGGCTATCATAGTGTTGGACTAGTTGGTCCTCATGATATATCGTGAGTTTAAGGTATTTTTAATACATTTCACTTAAAAGTTGTGTGTGTCTAGGGCCATTTTTTATTAGAAATAATGTGTTTTGTATCATGTTTGCAGGAAATAGGCTTGGACGTGGTAAAGTGAGATGACAGCTGGAAATCTGCAGAAGTGGCCATCCACGGAGGGACCTATGGACCGTAGGTCCTATGACGGTCCGTCGCTGGTGGGCGTAGATAGGAGCTTCAGGGAATTCTAACCAAGTGTGGAACAACGGAGCAACCTACGGGCCATCCTGCACGTTCGTAGAAGATGAACTAGAGTCGAAGTTCCAGTACTTGATGAAAATCCTAAATGTGGAGCCACGGAAGAGGACCCACGAACCGTAGGTCAACCTACGGTCCGTCCTACACGTCCATCAGTGATGAATTGGGAGTTGAAGGTTCCAGGCCTTGCAGAAAAATTCTAATTGTTCACCAACAGAGAGGACCTACAGACCATAGATCGACCCACGGTTTGTAGGTCGAGTCGTCGATCAAAGCCGCGTCCAGAAAGTTTATTTCCTTATTTTGTTTTCTTTTTATTTAGGACTTGTTTTTATATAAATAGGGTATGTAAACCTCATTTTTAGGGGTTAGACACCATTGTATACTTTTAGTTCTTGATATTTTCTTGGGAATTAACTTGCAAACTTTGGCAATTTGATTTCCGGATTTTGGTTTATAAAATTTTTGCTTTGAAATTCAGTTCGAGATTACAGGTTTCTTCTACTCTAAACGTAAGTTCATGAATTCTTCTAATCAAAAAGTGAATTGTGTTCTTTCAAGCATGAGTAGCTAATTCCATAACTAGGGTTGTGGGAACCATGAGCAATTAACAACGTATGAATAATCACTAAGTAATTCTTTAATAGTTTTGATGCATGCATTGATAATTCTTTTGCTTAGAAGTCTTTTTAACGAGGGCACGCATTAGAACTTGCCTTGTTGCTACTTGCAGGACCAAGGAGGTAGTTAATAAGAAAAGAATTATCAACAAAGATTTAGTGTGATACTATCTAAGAGTCTAATGTCAATTGGATTGAGGGTGAAAACTAAGCCATACATTGATGTGATGTCTAATCTGAGGTAAAGGTAAGGGTTAGTAAATTATACACACGTAGCCGGACCAAGGTGCGAGGTAAAATTCCCTATTTGGAGGACCAATCACTTAGGGATACCTAACTTACCAACTTTACATGTAAAACACTAGGAAAATATTACTATTATTAGGATTACCGCGTTAAGAGCTTATGGGGAACACATACACCCTAGTTTCTCTCTCTTATTAATAACTCAAGGTTTGAATCTTGCTCACTTGTTACTTAAACAACAATCGATTATTTGTTTCCAAAAACCCCTCCATTAATTACTTGTTTTTGGAAATAGTTTTACTAAATGAATATAATAGTGAGTTAAGTTTAAGTCTGAACCATATTCCTCGTGGGATCGACCCCAACCTCCAAGTTGGGTTCTTTACTTGATAACGATCACTTATACTTCTTTAGGGAAGTGTAATTTGAGCGTATCAAATTTAGGCGCCGCTGCCGGGGAATAAGGCTTTTGGATTAAGTTTAACTACATTATTGAACTTTAGTCAATTATTTCTTAATTTTATGTTTTCTCTAGTTTTTGTTTTTAAAGGTTTCTGCTCTAGTGTATATTAAGTACACGGAGTCAAGGCAAACCACTGACCCCATACGACCCCGAACTAAGCAAGACTTTGAGAAGAATAGCAAATCAAGGGGGCAATAATAATCCGATCATAGAGGAGCATGATGATGGAGTGAATAATGAGAACATTCAGGTTCCTGGTGGTAATTTACTCGGAGATGCATTGAGGGTGCAAAATCTGCCAGAACCAAGGCTGCAAGATAACTATAGGGTCGAGTTCAATGCATTTGAATCAGAAGAACCCATTTTTCTCCCTTGTCTACCTCCAGGGTATACATTTGTGGTGATGAGTAGTCTGATGCAGATGCTTACAATGAGGGGGGTTGTTTTCTGGCATGGCTTTGAAAGATCCACATGGGCACATGGCCTAGTTGAGGAGTGTCTGCAAGAGTTGTATAGGGAGACCGGAGTTGGATATGAATGTCATAGGATTGAGAGTCTTTCCTTTCTCATTAACCGAAGATACTATGATCTGGTTTTCTGAGCTTTCATATAACTCAATTCATACATGGGACCAACTACACAAGGTGTTCATGGCCAAGTACTTCTCGTTGTCTAAGAAGCTGAACAATAAAGACAAACTTAACAACTTCGTGGCACTACCTGGAGAGTCTGTGAGTAGTTCATGGGATAGGTTCAATGCATTCATAAAAAGTGTTCCAAATCACCGCATCGATGATGAGTCACTGAATGAGTATTTTTATAGAGGTCAGGATGACAGTGGTAACACTGTGCTTGATACTATCACTGGAGGATTATATGGTGAGTGCACTTTTGAGGAGATCGCTGAGAAATTGGAGAAGATTTCCTGAAATAATAAAGCACGGAGCACTAGAAAGTCAAACATTAGAAAAAGCACTTTTGCAGTCCAAGCTACACCTAGTCAATCTGCCGATGACATTCGTGAGAAGATGGCTCAAATGAGGACAGAACTTGGGTTGCTGTTGAAACATATTAGCGGAGTTGAAGAAAAGGTGAATGCGGTAAACTACTTGACTAGAACTCCACCACCACTAGTTGAGGAATGCTACTATCTGAAGGATACGTATTTGGTGAATGATCAGACGTAATTGGCGCCAAGGTAAAGGAAACTAAGGTAAGAAATATGGTAACTACAATTGAGAGGGTTAGTATTTCCAGGATGGGAACTACAATCGCGACAATAACTACAATCGGAATAACTATGGCAACAGAAACGAGAGAGTTGGGGCTTATGTTCCACCTGCAAATAAAAAATTTGGCAATAGAGAAGCTGGGGGTAGTATGTCACGGATTGAGGATATGATGTATAAGATGATGAAGAGGTCTGACACAACTGATGAGAATGTGAAAGAGATTCGAAATGACTTGTCTGGAATTGGTCAAAAAGTTGATGCCCATGCAGTGTCGATCAAGCAACTAGAGCATCAGATGAATAAGTTGTTCACTACTTCAAACCCACGTCAGCTTGACACACTTCTTAGCAACACCATCCAGAATCCAAAGAATGATGGGCATTGTATGGCAATCACTACTCGAGGGGGTAAGAAAACCATTGATCCACCTCTGCCATCTGAGGTTGAAATTGTGGTTGAAAGAGATGATGATGAGATTGAGGTCACTGGAGAGTCCAAGAATGCTACGGAGAAAGAAACAGAGATAACCTAAAAAGTTGTTCCCATGCCTAGACATCCACCTCCATTTTCACTGAGGTTGGTAAAGAAGAATGAAGAGGGAAAATACCACAGGTTTATTACTATGTTGAAACAACTTTCCATCAATGTTCCGTTGATAGAAGATTTGGAGCAAATGCCTAGGTATGCAAAATTTATGAATGATTTGGTGACTAAGAAGAGGGCTGTCAGTTTTGAAGATGATGATAGGTTGCAACATTGCAGTGCTATTGCTACTAGGTCACTTGTGCAGAAGAAAGAGGATCCTGCTGCTTTCACTATTCCTTGTACCACCGAGTTGTTGCATTTTGCCAAGGCGTTGTGTTATTTGGGTGCTAGTATTAATCTGATGCCATTGTCTATTTACAAGAAGTTGGGTTTAGGAGCTCCAAAACCAATTGCGATCCGATTACTCATGGCCGATTGAACTGTGAAGAAGCCCATTGGTGTTCTCCAAGATGTACTTGTGAAAGTGGAGTCATTTATTTTTTCGACGAATTTTGTGATACTTGATTATGAGGTTGATTTTGAGGTTTCCATCATCATAGGGAGACCATTCCTTACTACTGGGCACGCCTTGGTCGATATGGAGAGAGGGCAGATGAAGTTCTGATTGAATAGTGAAGAGGTAACTTTTAATATCTGTATGTCCATGAAGCAGGAAAGTGATCTCAAGTCAGTATTATTGGTGAATCATAATGTGGAGTGAGGTTCTGATATGTCTATTGAAGAGAGGTTGGGTGTTGATGCACTTGCAACGGTAATGATGAATTTTGAGGGTGATGGTATTGGAGACTATTATGAGTTCGTTGCCATACTTAATAGGTTCGAATTCCGTTCCAAACAGAAGAAATTGGAGTTAGATATGAAGAATCGCGACTCTCTACCCTCAAAACCGTCTGTTGAAGAGGCTCCAAAAGTGGAGCTGAAGGCTCTACCATCACATATGAGGTATGTATTCTTGGGGAGAGATGGTACTTTACCGATCATCATTGTGGCCGATTTGAGTGAGGTTTAAGTTGAGGCATTGATTTCTGTGTTGAAGAGGTTGATTGGATGGACTATTGCGGACATTATTGGGATTCCTCCTGGAATTTGTTCTCATAAAATCCAACTCATGCCGGATCACAAGCCTAGTATCAACCACCAAAGAAGACTAAATCCACGTATGCAAGAGGTAGTGAAAAAGGAAATCATCAAGTGGATGGATATTGGAGTCATATATCCCATTAAAGATAGTAGTTGGGTTTGTCTTGTTCAGTGTGTTCCTAAGAAAGGTGGGATTACTGTGGTTCTTATTGAAAAAAATGAGCTTGTTCCAATGCGGCCAGTGACTGGATGGAGAATATGCATGGACTACCAGAAATTGAATGCTTGGACAAAAAATGACCACTTCCCTATGTCGTTCATGGATCAAATACTGGACCGCCTGGCTGGTAAGGGTTGTTATTGTTTTCTTGATGGTTATTTGGGCTACAATCAGATCTCCATTGCTCTGGAAGTCCACCTTCACTTACCCTTATGGGACTTTTGCCTTCAAACGGATGCCATTTGGGTTGTGTAATGCTCCAACGACCTTCCAGCGTTGCATGGTGTCAATATTTTCAGATATGGTAGAGGACACTATTAAGGTAATTATGGATGATTTCTCTGTGGTAGGTGACTCATTTGATGGTTGTCTGATGCATTTGGCCGAGGTACTGAAACAGTGTGAAGAGTGCAATCTTGTGCTCAATTGGGAAAAGTGCCACTTCATGGTGAAAGAGGGGATTATTCTGGGTCATCAGATTTCTGAGAAGGGTATTGAGTTTGATAGAGCTAAAGTTGAGGTAATAGAAAGCTTCCATCACCTATCCCTGCTAAAGGTGTTAGAAGTTTTCTTGGGCATGCAGGCTTTTATAGGAGGTTCATCAAGGATTTCTCCAAAATTGCACACCCATTGTGCAAATTGCTCGAAAAGGAGTGTAAGTTTGATTTTTATGATGCTTGTTTGAGAGAATTTGGAGAGTTGAAAGAAAAGCTAGTTTCTGCACCTATCATTATTTCACCGGATTGGGAGAAACCGTTTGAAGTGATGTGTGATGCGAGTGGAGTGGCACTTGGTGTGGTATTGGGACAGAGGCGAGAGAAGATTGTTCATCCTATTTACTATGCCAGCAAAGCTCTAAATGTGGCTCAAAAGAACTATATAGTGACTAAACATGAACTCATTGCTGTGGTTTTTGCATTCGAGAAATTTTGATCCTACTTGCTTGGTACTAAGGTCATAGTGCATACTGACCATTCTGTATTGAGGTATCTGATGGCTAAAAAGGATGCAAAACCGAGGTTGATTAGATGAGTGTTGTTGCTGCAAGAGTTCAATTTTGAGGTAAAAGATAGGAAGGGGATAGAAAATCAAGTTGCCGATCATTTGTCCAGATTAGAGGAGGAAGCTATGCTCAAGCTAGGAGATGGGGCTAAAATTAATGATGCTTTTCCAGATGAACATGTATTGGCTGCTTCTCATGACCTTATTCCTTGGTTCACAAACTTTGCTAACTACTTGGCAAGTGATCTGGTTCCATCAGATTTGTCTTTTCACAAAGGAAAAAGTTTATGCATGATGTGAAGAAGTTCTTTCGGGATGAGCCGTATTTGTTTCGTATTTGTGTTAATGGGATTATTCGTCGCTATGTGCCCGAGGTTGAGATGATGAGTATACTAGAGGCGTGTCATTTATCGCCTATAGGTGGGAATCATAGTGGTATTCAGACTGCTCACAAAATCTTGCAGTGTGGGTATTACTGTCCTACCATCCACCAAGATGCTCATGATTTCACCAAGTCTTGTGATCGTTGCCAAAAAGAAGAAGGAATTTCAAAGAGGCAAGAGCTTCCTATGAATTCGATATTGGTGATTGAGTTGTTTGATGTATGGGGCCTAGACTTTATGGGTCCATTTGTGAGTTCACATGGGATGAAGTATATTCTTGTTGCGGTTGATTATGTGTCGAAATGGGTGGAAGCAATTGCGCTTTCAAACAATGAAGGGAAAAGTGTCACCGCATTCCTGAAAAAGAGTATCTTCTCCAGATTTGGTATACCTTGGGCGATTATCCGCGTTGGAGGTTCCCATTTTTGTAATAAGTTGTTTAAGGCGTTGCTAGATAAATATGGAGTCCTTCAAAATGTAGCCACTCCTTACCATCCGCAATCTAGTAGGCAAGTTGAAGAGTCCAACAGAGAGATAAAACAAATCCTTGCAAAGACTGTGAATGCAAATAGAACTGGTTGGTCAAGGAGGCTTGATGATACTCTAAGGGCCTATTGCACCACATTCAAGACTCCCATTAGGTATGTCCCCCTACCAACTTTTATATGGGAAGTCATGCCATTGGCCGGTAGAGCTAGAGCATAAGGCTATGTGGGTGCTAAAGAAGTTCAATTTGGATTGAGGCGCCGCATCGAGTCAAAAAGTGAATGACATGAATGAGCTTGATGAGTTTCGCCTAAAAGCTTATGAAAGTTCTGCCTTGTACAAGGAGAATATGAGGAAGTATCATGATTAAAAGATTGAAAATCGTGAATTTGCTGTGGGTGATCTGGTGCTTCTATTCAACTCAACGTTGCACTTGTTTCCTGGCAAGCTCAAGTCCAAGTGGATCGGGACATTCATAGTCACTCAAGTGTTTCCACATGGAGCGGTCGAGCTTGAGAACAACGTTTAAGGTGAACGGGAAAAAGATCAAAGTCTACATGGGGAAGTTAGAGAATGTGCAAGAAGTGATTGAGGCCTATTACCTTGATGAAGTCTGAGTAATCAAGGGGCATGCGTCGTGCCGCGACGTTAAATCAAGCACTGCTTGGGAGGCAACCCAAGATGTATAATCTAGCCAACTATAGGTTTTTCCTTTTGATTTAGGAGTTTTCTTCTTTTATTTTAATTTCTATAACTCTTTAGATAGGTGTTTTATTTTTGTATTAGTGTTGGCTAGATATATAATAGGGTGCGTGTCTATAAATTGTCTAGAAAATGTAAAAAGAAAGTCTTAATGGTTGCTACGTGTGCAGGGGCTAAATGCAAAATCTATAGAAAAATAGATGTACAGAAGTCTACAGACCCCATCGACGGTTCGTGGGTCCATCCACGGACCGTGAATGGCGTCCGTAGACCCCCAGGTAAGTCTTCTAAAATTCTAAGTGTCTGAGTGACCTACAGACTGGACCTACGGTCCGTAGGTCGACCCATGGACCATAGACGGGGTCTCGTGGGTCCAACCTAGGATTTCTAGAGACCCGACCTAGACCCCTTTTTAATAAAAACCCCTCATTTTAAATTCATCCCCCACTACCCAAATTCCCTCCTAACCGTTTCTAACCCCTCCAAATACCAAAAATCCCATATTAATTCCCCAGATCATTCTCCTCTCCCATAATTCTCCTCTTCTCTCCCACAATCATCGCATTTTCCCCTCAGAGAGATTTCTCGGTCAGGGTTCGGTGTCAAAGGTTAACAAAAGTTATAAGGAGTCTGTTGTATCATCACACTCACCCACTTCGATTACTTGGAAGGTAAACGACTTCACCCTGACTTTGAATTCACTGTTCATTGTTTTATTATGAAGTCGCGAAGTTGGAACTTGACCTTGGGTTGTTAATTTTATGATTAAATGTTGAATTGTATGCTAGAATAGCCCTTGGTATGATGGTATGGGATTGTGAAGTTCATTAAAACTAACTGAATTAGGGTAAAAGGTATAAATGGAAGTTTTGACTTAGGGTTCCTAGTTCGATATGTCAAAAAGTCAAATTGTGAGTAATCGGAACCCGAAGGATGACGAACTATCATCTATTGTGTTGAAATGCATGATTAGAACTAAGTTTATTAATTGATTTGTTGAAATAATGAGTACAATATGAGGCATGTCTGAAACCTGGCACATAACTGACCCACAAGACCCTATCCACGGACCGTAGGTCAATCTACGGACCGTAGGTCGGGTCTGTGGGTCTATTGCACATGAAATAGTCACCAAGTGTGGAACCACAGAGGTGGACTACGGTCCATCGTTCCATCGTTCCATCGACAGACCATTCTGCACATCCGCGCTTCACATCAGAGACCCAACTTCTGGGAACTCTGACCTACGGAGGGGACCTACGGATCGTAGGTACCCACCGTAGGTGGACAGTTCTGCTACTGTCCAGGAATTTTTTGGTTTTTCATTTTGATTCGTTTCTTGTTCTAAAATTCTTTCAAGTGTTTTATTAGCTTATTTTGGTACTAACTAAGCTTCTACAGGTACTATGGCTCCCAAGCAAGCTCTGACTTACGCCGCGAAGGGTAAATCGAAATCTGTGGAATCTTCCTTGCGGCTGATCGATGAGGACTCTGACTATGTTCCTCCCAACACCAGGACTTCCCCTACTACTCCTCGCACTACTAGGAACTGAGCTCAGCTGGTGATTCCCGACGTGGTCACTGCCCCTCAGTCTGAAGATGGGGCCACACCGATCGGATCACCGGCTAGCTCTGAGTTTGCATCCGGCTCCGGCTCCATCTCTGGCTCCAGTTCTAATTGCATCACTACCTCATCTTCTGAGGCTGATAGTGCAAGTGACATTTCAGTGCCCCCAAATACCGATCCTGCACAGGTTGTTGAGGAACCAAATCGATGATGTGTGGAGGGCCGGTATCAGATATACAGAGATTCCTGCATGTTGAATAAGAAGGAAAAGATGGCTCGAATAGTCACCAAGGAGCGTCGGGCTCTCACAGGTAGCATGCATACCGCTCCAGTCATTGATGGACTCTTTCGTAGACACATGTGCGAGTGGATGGCCCGGCTCCAGGTACGTACAGTGAGGAGATAGTCAGGGAGTTCTACGCTTCCTATGCCGCCACTATTAGAGGGTCCATCTCGAAGAGGGCCAAGCCTGCAACTCAACCTCCACTTGCGGCTACACTAGTTCGGGGATTTTCTGTGGATTCTTCGAGACCACCCTCTGCAGAATCATCTATGGCCCGGATCAGACTCTGCCCATTAATACAGCATAGCTAGACTCTCGCATGGGCATCATCCCTTAGTGGGGCATTTCAGAGGAATGCCGAGTAATAGGAGTCACTTATTAGGTGGATAGCACAACATCTTTCTATAGAAGGAGAATGAGCAGAGTGGGTCCATACCCGAGCATGGGCATCGAGAAGTCCACCTTAAATTTTACTGCAAAATTCTTCTGGTTGCTGGTACGTTATAGGTTGTCACCCACTCAGGCGGATAATGTGGTCACATGGGATCGAGGAGTGATAGTTTTATCCATGGTAGCGGGAGTTAAGGTTGATTTTGTCTGTATACTGATCGAGGTGATCCACGATAGGGACTTCAAGGCCACCACCACTTTGCCTTTCCCTTGCCTCATCTTCCATCTTTGCAGAGACTTTAGTGTTCGAATTTGGCATTGTGACTGGTTGCTTCAGGCAACCAAGACTCTTGATATAGGCCTTATTTGGGATGAGGCCAATGCAGCCGCACCTCGCAGGGAGCCACAGGTTGAGGTGCTACCATTGTGCGATGGTCTTGTAGCGGATGTGGAACAGATGTAGGATGATGACACTGCCCCTCCAACCACTACAACGGAGGCCCAGGCTCCTCCATCTCCAGCCGCCAGTTAGGCCCCTAGCTCATCCAGAGCCACCCATTCTTGTGGTGCCACCGCCATCCCTCTAGCTCAAGTACATAGGCTTTAGGCACAGATGGATACCCTGCTTCAACATGTGAGGCCATGGATGCACCATGATATAGCGGAGTCCGAGGCTAGTGTTGAACAACGGATGGAGCACATGATGGACCAGAAAGTTTAGGCCGTGCATCAGTGCCTGGATTCCTTTGAGTTGAGAATCCTAGATAGGCCGGCCTCGACTGTTGATTTGACCACCCTCCAGAAGGAGATAGAGAGCCTCCGTGCTGATGTCACTATACTTCTCGCTCCCCCAGAGACTGAGCCAGAGTCTGCACCTACGACATCGGTTGATGATGTGGTGCTGAGCTGTGTCTTATTCGGATATGATATGACACCGCCATATTTTTCCCGTACTATTGGGAAGCTCCCCTGCTCTTGTCATACTTCTGATAACACTGAGGCTGAGAAAGCGAGAAAGAGAGAGCGCCAACCATTAGAGGTGGCTCGGAGGGCTTCCATAGTTGACGAGGAAATGAGACATCAGCGGGCCTAGGAGATAGGTGTGGGCCCATCTAGCGATGTGAGCACTACTGATGGTGCTGTGAGAGTTGATGAGAGCATTACTGAGGATGCTGAGACGTTAGATGGGAGCGCTACTGATGGAATTCCAAGTGTTGATACAGAGGGTTCCAGGAAATCAGACCCACTCGCTGCTTGAGTGGTCTTTGGTTCATATGCGCCACATGTTTGCTTCACCCGATCCTTTGCTTTGTATTTTTTTGTGCATTGGGGACAATCACACTTTATTTTGTTGGGGGTGGGGTAAACGGATTGTGAGTGATAGGGTGAAGTCTGAGTAAACCCAACTCCTAATCCTTTTTTGGGGTTTTCTTACATGTGTTCTCTTCCCCCAAGAGACTGTTTTAATTTCTTTTGAACCAGCATGTTTAGGAATGTATGTGTAGGAGTAAGTAAAAAAATGAAAGCATGATGGCATGAGATCATGAGAAATGATCCCTGTCCAAAAAAGTGAATTGTGCTAGATCTGTAGTCTTGATGAGTTGAATGTGTTGGATCCTAATGTGACATGATAAGAACCGATGTGACCTCATGACTTAAGCTAAAACTTGAACTGAGTAATATGATAATCTGATAATGAAACAATGTGCCAAGAGTGTGTGAGAAAAGTAAAATGTTCAGACAGTATGTGCCAATCTAGAACTTGCCCCGTTGGTCCTGCTAAGATGATCTAGGCTAGAAGTTGGGAAGTGATCATAGGCCCTTGTTCGAATTAGTCCACTTAAGCCTAAAATGATCCAACCAAATGAAATCAATGTTCCCTTTGATCCAAATATTTGAGCCTAAAATAGACCATTTCTTTTGATTCACCTAACTCACCTTCCCTAAAATAAGTGTTTTGGCCCCGGTCCCTCCTTGGACATGTGCACCTTGACTTAGGCCAAAAACCTAAGTTGAGGTTGGCTAATGCAAAAAGTTACCTCAATCTTGGCCTTGGTTCGACATCGGATATTATGCTCCTCAACTAATGTAAAGTCCATAAGTTGAGGGTGGCTATGAAAGAGGAAACCGAAAGAAAAAAGGGTATGAAAAGAGTTGTGTTGAAAAGAGAAAAAGAAAAGATAGAAGAGGATGTGACTTAGAAAAAAGGCTAAAAAAGATAAATAAAGTGAAAGAAAAATAATAAATTGAAAAATAAGAGCCACAAAGTCAAAATTCACATCTATGTTGAAACGAGTCGAGGGAAAGGAAGTAAAACGAAAGGCTGAATGATCCCAAGGGGGAAATATTGTAACACCTCAGAATTTTTTTCGAACTAAGACTCAAACCATTCTTCGTAGTGAGTGAGATTTTACCAAGGAATTAAAAATTTCTTAAGTTTTAAGGTAACTAGATGTAGCACCTTGAGTTTCAAAAAGAACTAAATTGGAAATAACAAAATCTAAAATTTTGCAAGTTATGCTTAAGTTCTGAATTTTTGGCAACTTCATATGACCATAATTCTCAGTACAGGATGAGTTAGGTGTGACATAAGATGTCTAATGAAAGGTATTTGAATTATCTTTGCAACTCCACCTAGTTTTCTAAGTTTCGAGTTCGGATGAGTGATATATGCCCTTTTGAAGTTAAGTTGTCCAGTTAAGAAAAGTAACCCGAAAATAGTGAGGGGTATTTTAGTTTTTTCCTTACCAAATCAGATTTAATTCATTTTTAATAAGGTTTTAAGGGTCTAATCCTATCAGGTTCATTTTTATAATCCTATATATGCCTAGGGTTGAGAGTTCAAGAAGAGAAAAGAAGAGAAAGGAGGAGAAAAGAGGAAAGGATCAAGGTGTTCGTTGAGATTCTTGAGAATTGTTGCGGATTTTCTCCATGTGTTTGATCCCTAAGAGGTATGTAAGCTTCCATAGTGTTGAGTTCGTTCACCCACACGCCAATCATGAATCTCTTTTGCGAATCTATCCATAAATATTGAGAAATTTAATTTCTTGATGAGTTCTTGATAAGTGTTCTTGAAATTTCCTTATCGATTAAGTGTTGATGTAAGATTCTACTTGGGTCAACTTCAAACGACCCTATCTCTTAGAATATAAATATTTACGTGAGCCATAACCTATTAAATTAAAGGTATTTGAATCTACTTTCCAACTCCACCAATTTTGCGTCAATCCAATTTCTGAGCAAGAAGTTATGACTATTTTAGTAACTTATACCTTGTTACGAATTTAGCCGATGGGAAAACATTAAAAAGGGTTGTTTTTGTTTTTTTTACCTCCAAGAAAATCCTAAACGAATTTCTTGACTAATAAAGGCTCAAAACAATAAGATTTTCATCTTTTATTCCATCATTCTCTTCTCTCTCAAACCCTAGGGCAAAACCCTAAGAAAAAATAAAAGTAGAAGACTCCATTCAAGATTCTTCTTCAAGGTTAAGTCTTTCTCCAAGAATTCCATATTTTTTCAACTGAAAATCCTCCTTACAATTATGAATCACTAATGAAAATCATAATTTTTGGCCATAGAGATTTCAAGAAACTAATTCAAGAATCTCAAGAAAGGTTTTCTTGACCATTTACTTTCAAGCTAGAGTTTCAAGGCTTTCAATCAAGTTCTTCTTCAACATTCTTCAATATTATTAAAGGACCTTGTTCTTCCAGGTATGTAAGACTATCATAGTATTGGACTAGTTCGTCCTCATGATATACCGTGAGTTTATGGTATTTTTAATATATTTCACTTAAGAGTTATGTGTGTCTAGGGCCATTTTGTATTAGAAATAATGTGTTTTGTATCATGTTTGCAGGAAATAGTCTTGGATGTGGTAAAGTGAGATGACAGCTGAAAATATATAGAAGTGGCCACCCACGGAGGGACTTATGGACCGTAGATTCTATGACGGTCCGTCGATGGTGGGCGTAGATAGGATCTTTAGGGAAGTCGGACCAAGTGTGGAACAACAGAGCAACCTACGGACCGTAGGTCAACCTACGGGCCGTCCTGCACATCCGTAGAAGATGAAATGGGAGTCGAAGTTCCAGTTCCTGATGAAAATCCTAAGTGTGGAGCCACGGAAGAGGACCCAAGAACCGTAGGTCAACCTATGATCCGTCATGTAAGTCCGTCAGTGATGAACTGGGAGTTGAAGGTTCTAGGCCTTTTAGAAAAAGTCTAAGTGTTGACCATTGGAGGGGACCTACAGACCGTAGGTCGACCCACGGTGTGTAGGTCGAGTCGTCGATCAAAGCCGCGTCCAGAAAATTTATTTCCTTTTTTTAAGGACATGTTTTTCTATAAATAGGATGTGTTAACCTCATT
>JAJOOO010003308.1:0-18820 GCA_029582685.1 Solanum piurae
TAGGTCTATTAAATCAGTATAAAACGACCCTAAACTAAAATAATTAGATTAGGAAATTATTAGACCCTCACTTACCTTGGCCGACTTCTTGACAGCATACGGGTACCAATCCATGAGCCACCATCCACGGACTGTGGATGGATTGACGGCTCTGTGTTGTGCATCCGTGGATTGGGTAAGAGACCCTCATTTGGGGGTCATACACAGGCCTGATCCACGCCCAAGACCCACGAGCCATATATTGATCTACTGGCAATGAATGGGTCTGGTGTATCAAGCTGCTTTGACAGCTTTTGGGCAGATGTTGGGATCCTCCTCAAGGACCCCTTGGGTGGTCCTTGGGGAGTGGTGCTTGGACGTTTGAACCCTAAACATGTCATTCTAAGTACGGGAGTCATCCCTATGAGTTTTAACCCTCATAGCAGACTCCAAAACTCCACTACAAGACACTTACAACACATTAGTTTCCGAGTGTTATAGTCGTATCTTGACGTTTAACCCCCAAGTTGTTCAACCATGACTTCAAATGACATAAAACACCATCAAAACTCAAGACGAACACAAATGAACACCTGTTAGGCTCTATTTTCACTAGTTCATTTTTAGGGTCGTTACAACAAGCTAAGATTATATCCTCCATTCGGGCTAGTAAATTAGTAGAGCAGGGTTGTTTGGATTATTTGGCTCATGTTAGGGATGTTGAGATTGAGGCTCCACCCATTGGGTCTATTCCTGTGGTATCTGAATTAGTGAAGTGTTTCCTAATGACTTGCCTAGTATGCCTCCGGATAGAGATATAGATTATTGCATTTATTTGGAGCCTGGTACTCGTCCCATTTCTATCCCTCCATATCGCATGGCTCTGGCAGAATTAAGAGAGCTTAAGGCTCAAATCCAAGAGCTCCTTGATAAGGTATTTATTCTCCCTAGTGCTTCCCCATGGGGTGCTCCAGTTTTGTTTGTTAAGAAGAAGGATGGTAGTATGAGAATGTGTATAGATTATCGGCAATTAAATTGGGTACTATTCAGAATAGGTACCCCTTGCCTAGAATAGATGATCTCTTTGACCAATTGCAAGGTGTAGCGGTTTTCTCCAAGATTGATCTAAGATCCAGTTACCATCAATTGAAAATTAGGCCAGAGGATGTGCCCAAGACGGCGTTTAGAACTCGTTATGGGCACTATGAGTTTTTGGTTATGTCTTTTGATTTTATCAATGCGCCTGCAACTTTCATGAGTTTGATTAATGGGGTTTTCAAGCCATTTTTTGATTCCTTTTTGATAGTTTTTATTGATGATATTTTTGTTTATTCGAAAAGTTATATGCTAAATTTTCAAAGTGTGAATTTTGGTTAAAATTAGTTACATTTTTGGGGCATGTAGTGTCAAAAGAAGGTGTAATGGTAAATCCTCAAAAAGATTTAAGCGGTTAGGAGTTGGGTTAGGCCTAGCTCTGTGATGGAAGTTAGGAGTTTTGTGGGACTCGCTAGCTATTATCGTCGATTTGTTAAGAATTTTGCTTCAATTGCTACTCACTTGACCAATTTGACCAAAAAGGAGATACCATTTGAATGGACTGAAAAATGTGAGGAGTGCTTTCAAAAGCTCAAAACTGTCTTGACCACCGCGCACATTCTAGCATTACCAGTGGAAGGTAAGGACTTTATAGTTTATTGTGATGCTTCTCATTCTGGATTGGGCACTGTGTTAATGCAGGATAAGAATGTTATAGCCTATGCGTCGCGCCGATTGAAGGTGCATGAGAGAAATTATCCAACTCATGATTTGGATTTGGCCGTGGTAGTATTTGCTCTTAAGATCTGGCGGCATTATCTTTATGGTGTTAAGTGTGAAGTGTTTACTCATCATCGTAGTTTGCAGCATGTGTTCACTCAAAAGGATCTGAATTTGAGATAGCGAAGATGGATGGAGTTACTCAAGGAATATGATGTGACTATTCAATACCATCCGGGTAAGGCTAATGTTGTGGCAGATGCTTTGAGTCGAAAGGAGGTAAGTATGGGAAGCTTAGCTTACTTGAGCGTAACCAAGCGACATTTGGCCAAATAAATTTAGTCCTTAGAGTCTAAGTTCATGCAGTTGGGCATCTCTAAAAGAGGAGGGGTGTTAGCTAGCATTGAATTTAAGGCCATGTTCATTGAGGAGATCAAGGCCAAACAATTTGAGGATGAAAATTTGAACAAACTCAAGGAGAAGATGGCGAATGGTAAGGCACAAGAGACCACTCTTGATGCGGATGGTGTACTCAGTGTTAAGGGGAGGATTTGTGTTCCTCGAGTTGATGACTTGATTCAAAAAAAAATTGGTAGAATCTCATGGTTCGCGATATTCTATTCATCCGGGTGTGACCAAGATGTATAGAGAACTGAAACGAATTTATTGGTGGTCGGGCATGATGAAATACATAGCGGAGTTTGTGGAGAAATGTCAAAATTGCCAACAAGTGAAATATGAGCATCAAAGGCCTACAGGTTTACTTCAAAAAATGCCAATTCTGGAATGGAAGTGGGAAAGAATAGCTATGAATTTTGTGAATGGTCTTCCCAAGACTTTAGGGAAGTTTGATTCTATTTGGGTAGTGGTTGATATATTGACTAAGTCAGCCCATTTCATTCCGGTAAGAATAGATTATAACGCTGAACAATTGGTTAAGGTGTATGTGAAAGAGATAGTGAGGTTTCATGGGGTGCCCCTTTCTATCATCTCAGATCGTGGTACCCAATTCACTTCCAAGTTTTGGAGGAAATTGCATGATGAATTGGGCACACAACTCACTTTTAGTACAACATTTCATCCACAGACGGATGGACAATCTGAGAGGACAATTCAAGTGTTGGAAGACATGTTGAGGGCATGTGTGATTGATTTTGGAGGACATTGGCATAAATTCATACTTTTTTTGTGAGTTCTCCTATAATAATACTTATCACTCCAGCATTGATATGGCACCATTTAAGGCATTATATAGGAGGGGATGTAGGTCACCCATAGGTTGATTCGAGGCTGGAGATGTGAAACCATTAGGGGTTGATTTAGTGAAGGATGTTCAAGATAAGGTGAGGAGTGTTCAAGCTAAACTTCTAGCAGCCCAGAGTAGACAAAAGACGTATGCAGATCATAAGGTAAGAGACGTGGAATTTCAGACTGGTGAGAACGTTCTTCTTAAGGTATCACCCATGAAAGGGGTGATGGGATTTGGTAAGAAGGGCAAGTTAAGTCCGTGATATATTGTTCCTTTTGAGGTTCTTGAATGTATAGGGCCGGTGGTGTATAGATTGGCTCTACCCCGTAATATATCCAGTGTTCATCCGATATTTCATGTGTCTATGTTGAAGAGATATCATGGTGACAGAGTTAATATCATTAAGGTGGACTAAATTGTTCTAGACAAATACCTCCAATACTAGGAGGAACCGATTGATATTCTTGATCGGGATGTGTGTAAGTTGAGGACCAAGGAGATTAATTCCGTGAAAGTTCAATGGAAGCATCGTCCAGTTGAGGAAGCTACTTGGGAAATAGAGAGGGACATGCAAAACAAGTATCCCCAATTGTTCGTCGAATCAGGTACTACTTCATTCCTTCCTTAGCCTACTTTTCCTGAGTTTTGTCACTCGGGGACGAGTGATGGGTAAATTGGTATCTATTGTAACGACCGGGTTTCGTAGTTATAGAAATTCCAACGGGGGAAAAATTGGGGCCGAAAAACATTTTTCGGAGTACTTGAATTTTCCCAACCTTGTCCAGATTTGAAGGAAATAAGAGTCACCAAGGTGTAGGGATATCTGGTAACAATTGGGTGGAGTAATTATAGTTTTGATTGAATGAGTGGTTAGATAACTTGTTAAGGAATCCATATGAATTTACGGAATTGAATTCGGGTGAGTAGAACTCCCGAAATTGATCTTAGCATAAAGGGTATCTTTCTGATCGTCGTGGGTTAGAGGTGTGTTGTGAAATGGGATTTTGGAATTTCTTCAGTTGACTCTCTAGTTCCTTTTGTGCCGCTTTGGCGGGAGTTTGGCAGCTCTGGCGGGGCCGCTATAGCGGGATATGGGGCGTTGTGGCGGGTACGACAAGACTTAAAATCGTAAGGGAAGATGAATAGCTCACTGGTTCGAAAATGTCGCTCTGGCGGAAATTTATGTCGCTCTGGCGCCGCCGCTACAGCGAGATGAGGGCCGCTGTGGTGGTCCAGACGCGATTTAATGTCGTTAATAAACCCCTAAATGACCTTATTTGGCACTTTTCGACTTTTAGAGCTAAGGAACGAACCCCAGGCGATTTCTACTAGCTTTTCACCATTCTTGAGGCTAAAGGTAAGCATTTAACTCCCCGAATCCATTTTTGATCCGTAGAACGTAGAATGGGTGAATATTGATTGGGGAAGGTTTTGTTATAGATTCTATGGTGGAAACAACCCTAAATTGGGTAATTGGGATCATGGGTTTGATCTAGGGTTCATAGAATTGTTAGTAATTCAGGTAATTAGTGATTGTTTGTTGATTCCCGTGTTATTGTGATTGTTTGTAGATCAAGAACAAGCGGAATGAATCCGAAAAGGGAAGGATCAAGTTTCTTAGGGTTTTAAGCTTGTTTCGAGGTAGGTGATGGTTGTGATTCTATGTTTGTGTGATGTATGCATGTTCTTGCTTCATTATGATACTTCTGTATGTATGAATGTTGCAATGTTGATCACACTTGTTGTAATTGAGATAGATGAATATCATTTCCATGAAATCATGACTTAAATGTATGATCTTGACGATGTACTTGTGTTTGTGATTGTGGTGTGTGAATGGGATCGGATTGCCACATTCCGGCATAACTAACTTGGATCGGATTGCCACGTTTCGGCATAAATATGGGATCGTTTGCCACATTCCAGCATAAATATGGGATCGGATTGCCACGTTACGGCATGCTAACTATTTGGGTTTGGGTTCCATGAGAAGACCAATGATGTGATGATAAATGTGAAATGCATTGTTGATTCTTCATGTTGATAATGTTGTATATGTTGATATATATGCATATGATTATAATGTTGTTTGACTTGCTTACGTTGCACTAATGGGATAGCCGCGTGATCCTACCAGTACACTGTGGTTATGTACTGATTCTGCACTTGCTCTTATTTTTGTTGAGTATAGCGCATCTTCACGCGACTATCAACAGACCTCGCTTAGAAGATTAGTGATCATCGCTTCGAATTCAAGGGTGAGCCAATTCTTCCGAGCTGTCATAGGATTCTCTTTCGTATATGTCCATCATATCCGGACTTAGATATTTGTTCTAGTTAGTTGATTAGTTCATTAGTTGGGGATGTATCCCTTCTTGTTTAGACTTGGATCTTTTGTTTAGATGTTTTGGTACATTGACTTTCAGGTTCTAGGTTATTTTTCCGCATTTGTTTAGTTAATTAACTTGCTTCATGAACTTAATTGCCTTAGTTTTGTTTTTAGTTGCTTAGTTTGGGTTGTAGTAGTGGTTCTCCCACCGGAGTGTTAGTATGGGTGTCAATCGTGATGGTCTGGGTCGTGACACTTGCGCATCATAAGATAAATCTATTGTCTAATCTTAAAATCGAGAGAGGAGGAAATACATAGACTAGAGAATATAGAGAGCTTGATCGACCCATTAAGTTGAGGTGATTTGTGTTCAGGAATGATGCCCGGACGAACAATTCGCTTGGTTACGAAACAAGATGAAATATAATTGCTCGCCAGTTAGTCTTTTTATCCCCACTCAACGATGTAGTTAGGCAGCTAACTGGAGTAGGCGACTAGATGTGTGTAACCCGACTCATACAATTAACCCTGTAAATCAGTAACTTGACAACAAAAATTAGTTCTAAGCTGATAATATGATACATTAGATTCATTGCGTGTTGCAGCCCTGAAATTATCTTTTACTTGCTTGAAACATCATCTTAAAGTTGTTCGCAATTAGTTGCTTTTATTTTTTGCATAATTAGTAGTAGTTAACAATCATCACAATTTCTGAAAAGGTTACTTTTGTTTTATCTGTAGAGTTAAGTGTCAAATATAAGTTGATCATAAGTCCCTTGGGAACGATAACTCGTTTCTTTAAGAATTTATATTACTTGAGCGACCACGTACACTTGTGTGTATACTAGGGAGCAACACTACACTTTCTTTAAATTGTAGATTGAGTTGAATTAGATATAAATTGATCATTAAGCCTCTTGAATTCAAAAATTTGGCTCTAAAAGAGCCACTATATTACTATTGCGATCACGTACACTTGCGTGTGTCCATTAGAGAGAAACAATAAGTATCTGGACAGTATCATACGACTAAGCCTCTTTAAATACAAGATTGAATGAATAAAAGTGATACAAGAGTGAATAAGTACAAGTGATACAAGAGTAAATGAACACAAATAATATAAGAGTGAATGAATATAAGTGATACAAAAGCGAAAAAAATATAAATGTTATAAGACCGAGAGCTCAAAATACATAATTTAGCCTACATGCACGTATGAATACAGTCGCTTGACACCTCAAAATATATCGAAATATAGCCTAAATGCACGAATGAATACAACAAATACAGTCGTCCAACATCTCAAAATATATAGAGACACAAAAGGAGAGATGAAAAATAAAATCCAATGAGAGATGGTGAGAGAGGGAGTGAGGGATGCAATCTAAAAGCACGTATGAATACAACAAATCTAGTCTCTTATGACCTCAAAAATATAGAAATGCAGACAGATAGTGGTGGAAATACAATCGTTTGTTACCTCAAAAATGTCGAAATACAATAGAGAAGGGTGAAAATATCAAATACAACAAGAGCAAATGAATATATATCGAGAAGGGTGGAAATACATCATATATATATATATATATCTCAAATATAAATGAAAATATCTTTAAGTAATAGTTTGATCTAAAAATGTTTATTTAGTTCAAAAATATTCCTACCACTAATCAGTGGCGGACCCAGGATTTTCGTTCAGGGGGTTCGAAAAATAAAAGTATAAACGTGTAAATAAGCCAACAAAATAAAATTTCAAGGAAGTAGTAGTATATAGTTTATAGGTACAATTTTTAGGAATTGGAGTATGGGACCCTTGAATTTTTTGGGTTTAACACCACATTTTAGCACGTTTTATTAAAAAAAAAACTAAAAAAATATGAAAATCGAAACTGGAACTAAAAAAAATAATAAAAAATGAAAGTAAAAAACTAAAAAAAATATGCTAACCCAGGGATTCGATCCCTGGACGTCAGGCTTAATTTTGAAGGGAGCTGCCGCTGGGCAATCTCCTTCGCCTTGTCATTGAGAGGGTTCAAAATATATATATCCACATAAATCCAGAAAATTCACCTTATATATACAGTGTATTTTTTTATCGAGGGGGTTCGGGTGAACCCCCTGAACAACACGTGGGTCCGCCCCCGCCACTAATAGTTTAATTCAAAAATGTACATGTAACTGCTTAATGAGTAAGAAACATCTTTTTTTACAGTAAATATATTATTTTAAAAAAAATACATTTTATTTTTAAAAAAAATATTCAACCACCTCAAAGACAATAATTGTTAGTGGAAATATTTTTTTAAAAAAAAAACTAGGTATGTAGTCACGGTAAATAAAAGAAAATTGAACACAAATGACACCTTGGAAATTGCATTGCCCAAGGTTGATTTATATGGTTGACGTGGAATGATGTGGTCTGCCAAAACCTCTAGGAATACGCGCGGCATCCTCAAAACACTCATTCAATTCAGTTTTTTATCATTTTGAAAAAAGTGAAGAATTTTGGTTGATATCTTGTGTTCAATGTAACGTTCACTCTTGTAATTTTGATATATCCATTCCGTTTTTCTCAAAATTAATTTGTTTGTGCAATGTATGCATTCGTAGATGGCAACGAGTGTAGGGGGAAGAACGGCATCGAGGAGAAGCTTGTCAATGACAAGCTTATCTTCCCATCCGAAGAAGAAAACAACAGTCAGTAATGCTGGGGGACTCCCTGTGTCTCCTCATCGGAAATCTCTATTCTCTTCGCGTTCCATGTGTGTTTTCTTTTCATTGCCTCATTATATATATATTTGCAACAGAATTTATTGGATGAGAATATAAATCTTTATTTTCATCCATTTGTTATCATACATTGAAACGTAGCTACATTTTCATTTAGATGGTTAGATGTAGTATTGGTCCTCCCATTCAACCATATATATATATATAATGTAGAATTTGCCTATGGAGCTTGTAAATTTGGGAGCTGCTGATGCCATTGCTTCACGTTCTCCTATTAATAATTTTGGAAAAATCTGTCCCAAGATTGAATAAATTTCTGATGTATCCGTAAAAGATGTTACCTACTATAAATATTGCTTAAATGACAATGTAGAAATTATAAGCTTAGGCATTAAATGTGTTGCAATTTCAAATTAGTTGATATTGTAGCCAGTAAGACTAGGGTCTATATCTGGATTTCATTGCCTTATTGAACACTTCAGATGGGTGGTATCATACGCTACTAGAAACAAGGCTTTTTTCGCACGAAATTTGTGCTATAAAATATGATTTGCCCATTCATTTTTCAACTAACTCCAGTGGGAAAACTGTGGGGTAGCAAATAGATCTTCACTAAAATAGTGGGAAGCTTCCTAATTTTACCATATGAAATAATTACTATTTTTTCCTATTAACAATATACTTGGGAATAACCACTTAAACATTTTTCAGTAGGAATTCAGACATGGAAAGGCTGCTTGAAATTGTATGGAACTTCATACACTAGCTACATTAAATCGCCAAAATTCAACACAGACTACATCTAATGTTTCTGTCGATTTGTGCAGTTGGTGAATGATAGTATTTTTTTTATTTTTTTGCGTTGCTTCAACTGTTTTAGGGTTCTTTAGTCATTTAAGTATATTCACTTCTTTAAACCTGAGATGTTGATCAATTGAGCGAAAATCTCTTTTATGCAAGTCAAGAAATTTCATTGCTAGTAAATATACTTGATTTTCTAAAATCATATGGGATTACGTACTTGCTAACTTATATAATCATAGGGTCAGGTTTACTGTTGGATTATTAACCTCACTTGTGTATTACTTTTCAAATTAGATGATTGCTTCTCTCTGACATATGAAACAGGGGTCTGACTGGAGAGAGGACAGTGAAGAGACTTCGGCTTTCTAAAGCTCTAACGGTACCTGATTCTACAAGTATTTATGATGCTTGCCGCAGGATGGCTGCTTGCAGAGTTGATGCTTTATTGCTGACTGACTCGAATGCATTACTATGTGGTATATTGACGGATAAGGTTAAAACTCAGTCCTGTTTTTCACTCAGTATACTCAACTATAAGTTGATATAATTGACTTACTCTTCCTTTGTGTATATGTGTTTCTTTCTTCCTGAAGGATATAACAACAAGAGTTATTGCAAGTGAAGTCAATATTCAGGAAACACCTGTTTCAAAGGTTATGACAAAACATCCTGTTTTTGTGCTTTCAGACACACTTGCTGTAGAAGCATTACAGAAAATGGTGCTAGGTCGGTGTATTTAAAATAACATAATGTATTACTTTTTAGCAACTTTATGTTGCATCTCACTCCGAGTATGGTTGGTTACTTACTCACTGCAGGAAAATTTAGACATTTGCCAGTTGTCGAAAATGGTGAGGTCATTGCTTTACTTGATATAGCAAAATGTCTTTATGATGTTATTGCTCGCCTTGAAAGGGCAGCAGAGAAAGGAAAGGCTATTGTAGCTGCTGTTGAGGGAGTTGAAAAAAACTGTGGAGCATCTGTTTCTGGTTGGTTGTCGAACATTTTGTCTTGTGTTACTGATCACTTTACCCAGTTCATGTGACTTATTGATGGTCATTGCAAGTGACATTTGTTAACTTTATATCATATTTTAATTAATTCATGTTTCTATTTTTCCAGATTCTGATTCATTTATTGAAACCCTTCGGGAGAGAATGTTTCGGCCTTCACTATCTACAATCATTTCTGAGAATCCAAAGTAGGTAATATCTTCACTTTTAATCTCCTAAAGAATATAACAGAAAATAGATTTTCTGCAAGTCACCAGCCATTTTTTATGGTGTTTCCAGAACTGTTACAGTTGAACCAAACGATACTGTTTTAGACGCAGCAAAAAAGATGTTTGAATCTCAAACAAGCTCGGCTATTGTGGTTGTTGATAAAAAACCACAAGGAATTTTAACGTGAGTATTCTCCCCATATTAACAAGCCAAATTATGTATAGTGTTGTAATGAATGGCATGCTAACCACCAAAAAGAGATTCCTCGCGGTCTCTGCAGTTCAAAGGACATACTGATGCGAGTCATAGCACAAGATCTTTCACCAGAGTTCATTCTTGTTGAGAGGGTATGTAGTCTCTCTCTTACTCTTGTATATCAGTCTTCTTACAATAATAGTTGATTCAAATAAAATAAATTGACAACTTTTGTATTACTTCTTAACTACTTTTTATTTTTTTCTTCATATGTTTGGGTGTTAGAAGAAAACTTGATACCTGAAAACTTTCACACTTAATGACTTACGTCATCCATCCAGGTAATGACTCCCAATCCTGAATGTGCTACAACAGATGCATCTATTGTTGATGCTTTACATACAATGCATGATGGGAAATTTTTACACCTACCTGTAATTGATAAAGGTAGACAACATTGACCTTTCAGTGTACATTTTATAAGTGTCTATCATCTTTTCCTGATCTTATTACATTTGCTGCAGATGGAATTATAGTTGCTGTGGTTGATGTGCTTCATATCACTCATGCAGCTGTAGCCACGGTAAGTCATGCAGCAAACACACATGTTACTTTTTTGGTGACAGATTCCAAGTGTTGTCGCAATGCATTTATAGTATCTTTCCACAAGTTTAGAATCTCTAAAAAGTATCCACCTCATCATGTCTCTATTTATCTATGGAAAGTGGAAATGAAAATAGCATAACAAGCACTGTACCTAAGATTATTCCCAACCCAGTTACTTTAGCACTGAACGCACACGCACTTGCTCATGTAAATTTCTCAAGATAATGCACTCACAATTGGTCTTGTCTGGGAAAATGTTAACCAGTAGGGAATTACAATGTGGGGAATTGTACCCTCAACAACAAGGTGGTAGTTTAGGTAGCCAACCAAATGATAAGGTACAATGATTCACCTATTAAAATATGAGATTGCAGTTAGCTTTATCTGAATTTTTTATGCATTTGACCTAAATAAAATATTTATCACCTGTGTTGCTCTGACTCTTAAAAGATGTTGTGTGTGCGTAAAATTCATCAAAAGTAGCCCATTATTGAAAAATCCAACACAGGTGTGACAACATTTCAGGAGAGTCCAAACAACACCACAAATAACAAAGTTTCTAAATAAGTAGTCCGTCCCTTCAGAGACATTCCATAAAGTTGGATATTTTTGTAAAAGAAGCATATAATTGAAAAATAGGAAAAAGAATTATGTTTTCCCTACGCGGAGTGAATCCAGATTAGTCGCGCTCCAATTCGGATACTGGACACCGGGTGAAAACCAAAATAAAGAACGACTACGAGGACTTAGAGCATTAATTACAGGTTCATATTAACCTAGTAGCTTTGTCTAATATTTTGTTTGTCTATAATGTCTTTCATAGATAGGTTATCTGCCCCTTTGAAGCCTATGAGCGGACAAAAGTTAATGGAGTTCATTTCATATTTTGTTGAAATATATGTATAGAATTAAGCTTCGTTGAATGTTGTCTGCTTGACGATATTACCAAAACTCTTGCTACTGATTATGGCCTTTCTGGAAGTGATTCTAGTAAATATATATAGATAGATAGATAGATAGATATTCAACTGTCTTGTTTCTGTAACAGGCTAAATTATCATATATGTTAGTTTCCCATAAAAAACTTGCAAATATAAATATTGCTGAATATCATTTTTTTCTTAAGAAATGGAATTATTGGAAAAAAGTTTAATGATTTAAGGGATATTTATTCATGTCTACAGATAACATATTATGTCTTCTTGTTACCCAAGCTTTATATATTCCTTATCTATTGCGCACTAACTAGGTGGGAAATACTTCTGGAGTGAATAATGAAGTTGCAAATACTAGGATGCAAAAGTTTTGGGATTCAGCTACGGAATTGTCTCCAGATGATGAGGAAGAGACACGAAAGTTAGAACCTTCTTTTCGTATTATATTATATATATCTATGTTAATTACAAAATTTTATAGTTAACTCGAACACTCATTTATATGACATGATGTCAGCATTGCTTCCTTGAAATTGGCTTCTGAAGGGGCAGAGTTGAGAAGATGTATATCCTATCCTTCGTCAAGCCTGCCTAATACTTTTGCATTCAAGATTCAAGACAGAACAGGAAGGATGCACAGATTCAACTGCAGTATGTTATTTTCAATCTTTTGTAACTTAATAAGAACTTGTCATGTATATATGACCTTGAAATATATACAGATATTGAAAAAGAAAGAAAAGAATAGATAATTACCACGTTAAGTTGCCTTCTTTATTGACATAATTACTATATATATATATAATTTATAACTTAAAACACTAAAGAAAAGAAGTAAAATAAGCTAACATTATCTCCAATAACTAACCCCTAAAACATAGCAACTGCCTAATCAGATTTTGCACAACACTGCAACGTTATTTATCTGAATTTAATCCTACTTTTAAGCTGTATATTGATACAACAGAAGGTGGAACTAACCTCCACCTTTTGAGGCACTACTTTAAACAAGAGCACTTGTCATATTAGTCTCATGTATCTTGTATTTTGTATTGTTTTACTAATTCACAAAATGAAAAATAGGGATTTGTTTAATGTTATGAATCTTGCTATTTGTCTTCCGAAGTAATATGTTCATCTTATCATTTGAATATAGACTCCTTTTAATTCTTGTTTGAGTTAGTAGTGTTGAAATCTCCATGAGCCCGCCGTCATTGTATATGTAGCTCAGTATTGAGGTTTATTCATGTTGACTTTGGAAACCTATTAATGAGTAAAGGTTATGTTTTGAGTTGCATACTTATTCAGATATCGGGAGCATGAGAGATCTGATAACAACAATTATTCAAAGAGTGGGGGATGACATAAAGCGGAAGAACCTTCCTCAAATTCTGGTGGGGATTGGTTGTAATTGTGCATGTGTTTCTCCTGACTTGATGATATAATCATTGGTAATATATACCCTGTTGCAGTATGAAGATGCAGACCATGACAAGGTTGTTCTAGCAACAGAAAGTGATCTCACAGCTGCAGTTGAGCATGCAAGATGTGCAGGTTGGAAGGTATATATGGATCAAATTGAATATTCCTTAAATCACACTACATTTAATTAACATGATATGATGTAATGAGAGAAATCAACTTCAACTTCAACAGGGACTAAGATTGCACTTAGACTATTTAGGAAAGCATGGGCGTAGGAAGGGTTCAAGCTCCAACAGTTTGGATACACAATCTGCATGGGCTTCAGCTTACAATGCCGTAGCAATTGGTGCTGCATTAGTTGCAGGTTTAGGCGTAATAGCATTCCTAAGGAGATCTACTAACTGATTATTATTTCACACATTTCCCATCTCCTGTACATTTCACAAATACATTTTATTCGACGTCCCATCTGCTTTACTTTACTGTGGAATTACAATCATAATACTCCAAAAGACCTGGTCATAGGGGTGTACATAGGTCAGGTTGGTTTAAACTTTTCAAAGACTATATCAAATTAATTGTGTTACCTAACCAAATAATTAAAAGTGGAATATTTCAACCTTGGATTCTTCACATTTTTTGTCAGTTAAGTCTCCAAACATAACATATAACTTGTACTTCAAATTTTTCACTTGAATCATTGTAAGATACAACGAAAATATGAGATGAGTGATGACATTTAACAAAAATACAGTGAAATCGTATTATATAATATTGATAATTAATATGTCATGTAACACCCCATAAGTTTTTTTACATTTAAGATAGCAATTTTATATTTGACGACTAATTTATCATATATCATGTCAACCATCATTGAGATGTCAGAAGAATAATGGTAATTAGATGGTTATATCAAGGAATGACTATATAAAGTCACTTGAAATTCATAGACGGAAGTTAGAGGCTAAAGGGAGTCTTGAAACAAAAATCTCAAGTGACGGATTTACTATAAGAATGTTTTGATTAATTTTTTTATGGGCTAACTTAGGAAGAGAATATCTCCCAATATATAAGGATTTAGAATACCTATAGCATGACAAATTAAAGATCATTGCGTCTACTTTACAAAATATAAAACTGTTTGTCATTATGATATCTGAGTAAAGAGTTATGACCATCTTATCACTTGTTGTACGGGCAGTCATGCACAACGGGCCGGGTTACATTTGGACACCTTTCAAAGGGGCTTTTGTACTTCAAAAAAAGCATGTTCATATTTTCTCAAAGTATAAACATCCATCAACCATTGAATAGAGCTCCAAGACCTTTGAGGTAAGAAAACACCATCTTCTAACTTGATAGCAACAATAGTTCCATTCATTTTTCATTCTAGACCTACATTCGAAGACGAATGATCCCAAGGGGGAGACATTGTAATACCCCACACATCCTAGTCCAAGATTCAGACAATTCTTTGTATGCATATAGATTTGAACCCTATAATTTCTAGTTGTACATATGTGATAAAGTCAACTTTTTATTATGTGAAGAGCTTTCGAGATGTATTAAGGTCAAAGGAACCTGTTAGGTCAAAGTTGACTTGAATGTTTCCATACAGATTGAGTTCCAATTTATGTTCTTACTTGGATCAATTTCAAACAAGCATATATCCTAGAGTATAAAAATTTGTGTGGCCTTTAACCCACAAAATCAAGGGTTTTTAAGTGGTCTTTCTAGCGCCTCCAATCACTCATTTATCCAACTTTTGAGTTAAATGTTATTCATATTTATTGAAGGACAATAAAATTGGCCGTGCACGACGCATGCCAAGTAGCATAGGTGCACCGTGTCAAGCCATTTTCAAGTGTACATAATGTTAAGTTGCTCTATTTAATAAGTTAAGTGTTGATTCATTATAAAACTCATGTTGTGTAACACCCCGAATTTTTTTTGAGCTAAGTCTCGAACCATTCTTTGTTTTAAGTAAGATTTTTAATGAGGAATTTAAATTTTCTTAAGTGTTAAGGTCATTAGGTGTAGAATCTTATAGGACAGTTCTGGCAGCGTGGGCGAGACGCAATATCATCACATAGCTCATAATGATGGTTGTCGGTTAGAGAATCTCCCAATTAAGAGTTATTATTGTATTTTTACATACACTTGAGTGATTATTTTATTTTTAAGTACAATTGAGTTATTATCTACTTTTTTAAATAGATTTCCATATATTGCATCTTTTATTGTTGCTTTATCCTTAAGTATCTTGAGGTGAGTATCCTGAGTTGAGTTTCTTGATCTGAGTATCTTTGAGTTGAGTATCTTACCTTTGAGTTAAGTATCTTATCCTTGAGTTGAGTATCCTATCCTTCAGTGGAGTTTGAGTTGAGTTGAGTGAGTTTGAGAAGAGGTAAGTATGCTTCTTTTCTATCAGTTCAAGCTTATGTTTACGCTTTAGAATTTCCCTTACATGCTCATATATTCAATGTACTGACGCCATTTGGCCTACATCTTTTTATGATGCAGATACATGTATTCAGGGTTATAATCAGATGCTCTGTTGAGACCACTTGCAGTTTCAGTTAGCTTTGGTGAGCCTTCTTGCTTCTTGAGGGTTCCACTTTTTTTTCAGTTCATTACAATGTTGCGGGTCTTGTCCTGATAATCCTTTTATAATAGTGGAGGATTCATAGATAGTTTAATGGTCAAGGAGTCTATCATTATTTCCTTTGTTGTTGTAATGTTTTGAGTTCATGAGACATTTAACTAATACTTGTTAAATTATTTTCAGACGATTATTGGAGTTGAGTTTAAGTTAAGTTTTTAAATTTATATTTTGCATCATGAGTTTTCATTTTTCTTGAGTAAGTTTCCGCTGAGTAATGAGTCAGGCCAATGGTTCTCTTGGGAACCAACAAGGGTTCGCTTGGGAACCAACAAGGGTTCGCTTGTGAACCAGCAATGGTTCTCAAGTGCTAGTTACGTCTGGGTGTAAGCTCGGGGAGTGACAAACTTGGTATCAGAGCACATAGTTCAATTGTCCTAGGGTGTCTATGAAGCTGTGTCGTAGGATCTTATTTATGTTTGTGAGGGCCTCACTTCTATAAACGAGGGACTACAGGCATATAAGAAAAGTTCCCCTTCTTTATACTTTTAATCGTGCAATAGAACTAAGTCATAGAGAATTATTCTAACTCGTACGTTCACATATCCATTCGACTACCCCTCATACTAGAGGTGGTTGAAAAGAAAAGTCAGTTCCTTATCGATGAGTTGCTGTTAGAAAAAATCTTGAGGAAGTCATGAGACTGTAGAGGGGGTTGAGAGGAGCCTATGAGTGAGTTAACTATGGATTTCTAAAGAATGCACTCACATTCATATGAATCATGCATTTGATCTTAAATTGAGATGCACTCTCTTCTCTAAACCTTATTCAGGTGAGACCATTATAAGAAAGTCTGTTTTAGAGCTTGGGTAATATTTTCACCCTAAAAGATAGTATGAAGTATGAGATTATGAGATGTAGTAGTAAAGAGTGCCCTTAAGTTAAGAGAAAAGCATGCAGAGGTATAGAAATCTATGAAAGGGCGATAGTGATGGGGTAAATTTTGTTATTGCAATCATGTACCCAGTCAGTTATAAGTGATGAGTTCCTTTATGAGCAGAATAAGGAATAATAATGTTGTAGAGAGTTCTTTGATAGAAGGAAGAGGAATAGTTACTAGTCAGGATGAGATAGATTATACTTTTAATCAGAATAGAGTTGATGTCGATGTGCCATCGTGTTAGCGAAGACTAAATACATGTGTTGAATAAGTGAGCAGAGTATTCATGAGGTGATAGACTCAAGCTAGGTTTATGTTTTTTTGAAAGGAGAACCCATGGTATTAAGAAGATGATAGAACTATTTAAGAGGTAATGCACAGTAAGTGAGTAAATAGTACTTATGTTGTGAAATGGAAGGTGAAGGTAATTTGTTGGTAGGTAGACGGAGAGCTAAATATTTCATACTTGTCATGAGATCTTAGTGGGTGAGTGTTTCTTGAATTTTATGGTAGTCACAATTAGTATAAGGTGTGAACAATCATGTTGATACTTGTGTTTAGTACTAGACACTAAGCTTGAATTTGAGATGAGTTTCATGATCAAACGATGGCAACATGAGGGTGATGGTATTAGTGTTTAGATCTGGTCTAGTAGGTTTGACCTGAAATAGGTGAGGAGATCAAAGTGGCACCATGCAATGAAAATGTGGTATTATGACCCATAGAAGAGAGAAATTAAGGTAGAGCAGTGAGAGGTACACCCGAGATGGTATGTGGCCAGACGAGGTCCCAATTGAGGTTATGATTTTTTTTTATGTGTGCCTAGATTGTGTAATTGATCTTCCAATATAGGATAGACTGGTGCAAGTGTAATCTTCCTGAAGAGTTAGATGAAGCAGCCTTACGAGCCAATGAGAAGAGGTCAAGAGAAACACCTTAGAAAGAGGTCTTAGTACCGTCTTATGGAGAGTTCAGTAGTCACGAGATAAACGTTTCTCGAATGTTAGAGAAAAGGGGGATTTAGACCATTTTAGAGATGATGGAATAGGTCCACAACTTTTAAGTGTCAGTTTTAGACCTATGAGGGAGATGATAAGATGAGAAATCAAGTCATGTGTTGAGAATAAGATAGTAATGAGTTCAAAAGAGTATGGAAGATATCTTTTTAGAAGTCCTTTTAGTATTGGACTGATGTTAGAAGAAGAAGGTTAATGTTCTTATCGTGATAATGATGGTGATAATTCCATCTAAGGTTATAAATGAGGAGGAAGAGGAGGATTAGGTTTTACTATGAAAAATAGTTAAATGAGAGCCCTTAGTTGATTCCGAGTAGTAATGCGGGAAATTCTAATTAGTATGGCAGAGATGATGAGAGAATGAGAACTTCTTAAGGAGTTGGTTAGGAGGAGTCCATGGAGTTGTTAGAGTACTAAGCTTGAATGTGGTGTCGTTAAACATTAGGTGGCTCTTGATATGATCCAATGTTGATTACATGTGGTGGTAAAGAGAAATATTCTTGGGATGAGATTCCCTATAGAGAGTTATAGAACCTGAACCTAAGGATTTGGGTCAAGCTTGAATATAGTAAGAGTGTGCCGTTAGACTCATGCCTTCGTAAGAGAAGTCATGTACCCTTGTGGGAGCTATGAGTTGCAGCCAATAAGGTATGGTAATAAGGAAAGAAGAGCGTAGTTAACGAGTATTGCTAAGCTTAACAGACTAGCTCGGAGTCCATACCTGCACCACGGAATGATGACCCCACTCCAGTAGCCGGCGAGCCAAATAGATGGTGTGTAGAGGGCCAATGGCAAATTTATCGACACTGCGTGGGCATCAACCTTTTGTCCAATACCAGAGAAGTCGCTTCTCATCTCCTTCACATTCTCATCAGTTGCATCAAATCTTCTCATCATCTTTTGCATCATATCTTCAATACGCGCCATGTTGCCTCCAGTTTCCCTAGCACCAGATTCCCAATTTTGAGGGGGAACATAAGGTCCAATCCGATCGTTTTTGTTGCCATAGTTGTTCCTGTTGTAGTTGTT
>JAJOOO010003309.1:0-35155 GCA_029582685.1 Solanum piurae
GGCTATGACAACCATCTTCCACGATATGATTCACAAGGAGATCGAAGTGTATGTAGATGATGTCATAATCAAGTCCCGCGAGAGTTCGGATCACTTGACTCACTTGAGGAAATTCTTTGATCGTTTACGCCGATACAATTTGAAGTTAAATCCCGCTAAGTGTGCTTTTAGAGTGCCAGCTGGCAAGCTGTTGGGATTTATAGTCAGCAGAAGGGGCATTGAGCTTGACCCTTCCAAAATTAAGGCGATCCAAGAGCTGCCTCCTCCGAAGACCAAGAAAGAAGTGATGAGTTTTCTGGGAAGGTTGAATTACATCAGCCGATTTATAGCTCAGTCCACCGTGGTGTGTGAGCCGATCTTCAAGCTATTGAAAAAAGATGTCTTGACTAAGTGGACCGGAGAATGCCAAACTGCATTTGACGCCATCAAGAATTATTTGTCCAATCCGCCTGTGTTGGTCCCTCCTCGAGAAGGAAGTCCTTTGTTGCTATATTTGTCTGTCTCAGATAATGCATTTGGATGTGTGCTTGGTCAACACGATGAAACTGGGAAGAAGGAGCGAGCAATTTATTACTTGAGCAAAAAATTCACTCCATATGAGGCTCGTTACACTCTTTTGGAGTGAACATGTTGTGCTTTGACGTGGATTGCTCAGAAATTGAGGCATTATTTGTCTTCTTATACCACATATCTCATTTCCAGGATGGACCCGTTAAAGTATATTTTTTAGAAAGCAATACTGACCGGGAAGTTGGCTAAATGGCAAATGCTTTTGAGCGAGTTCGACATTGTGTATGTGACCTAGAAGGCGATAAAAGCGCAAGCCTTGGCTGATCATCTTGCAGAGAATCCAGTTGATGAAGAGTATGAACCACTTAAGACTTATTTTCCCGATGAAGAAGTTGCATTTGTGGGGGAAGATATTTCTGAAGAATACCCTGGTTGGAGAGTATTCTTTGATGGAGCGGCGAATCACCAAGGGAAAGGTATCGGAGCGGTCTTAGTATCAGAATCCGGTCAACACTATCCTATGGCATCTAAACTCCGATTCAATTGCACGAATAACATGGTTGAGTATGAAGCTTGCATCCTCGGTTTGAAGATGGCAATCGACATGAATGTTCATGAGTTGCTAGTCATTGGAGATTCAGATTTACTAATTCACCAGGTCCAAGGAGAATGGGCCGTGAAGAACCTAAAGATCACGTCGTATGTGCGGTATATACAGAGGTTGTGCAAGAGATTTCGCAAGATTGAATTCAGGCACACTCCCAGGACACAAAATGAGTTGGCCGATGCTCTTGCCACCATCGCATCAATGATTAAACATCCAGATACAAGTTATATTGAACCCTTGGATATAGAGGTAAAAGACCAGCCTGTCCACTATTCACATGTTGAGGCAGAACCAGATGGTTTGCCTTGGTATTTTGACATCAAGAAGTATTTGGAGACTGGGATTTATCCCGAGAATGCAACGTTCAACCAGAAGAAGTTGATACGTCGTATGGCCCTTAATTTCTTTGCAAGTGGGGAAATCATTTATATGAGGACTCCAGATTTAGGTCTTCTCAGATGTGTTGATGCTAGTGAAGCTGCAAAGCTTCTGGAACAAATACATGCCGGAGTTTGCGGTACCCACATGAACGGGCTCACTTTGGCGAGAAAGATTCTCCGAGCCGATTATTTTTGGATGACTATGGAGCACGATTGTTGCAAGTTTGTGCAGAAATGTCATAAATGTCAAGTGCATGGTGATTTGATCTGAGTGCCACCTCACGAACTTAATGCTATGAGTTCACCTTGGCCATTTGTAGCTTGGGGCATGGATGTCATTGGTCCAATAGAGCCAGCCGCCTCTAACGGACACAAATTCATTTTAGTTGCCATCGACTACTTCACCAAGTGGTTGGAGGCAGCTTCGTATAAGTCGGTGACCAAGAAGGTTGTAGCTGATTTTGTTCGCAACAATTTGATATGCAGGTTTGGTGTACCAAAATCCATCATTACTGAAAATGGAGCTAATCTCAACAGTCACTTGATGAGAGAGATATGTGAACAATTCAAGATTACTCATCGAAACTCAACCGCCTATCGTCCTCAAATGAATGGAGCTGTAGAAGCTGCCAACAAGAACATAAAGAAGATTTTGAAGAAAATGACTGATAATCACAGAGGTTGGCATGAGATGCTGCCATATGCTTTGTTGGGTTATCAAACGACTGTCAGAACGTCAGTTAGAGCTACTCCATATTTGCTAATATATGGAACGGAAGCAGTTATACCTGTAGAAGTTGAAATACCCTCCTTGAGAATAATCCAAGAAGCTGAATTGAATGATGTTGAATGGGTTCGCAAGCGGATTGATCAGTTAACCTTGATTGATGAAAAGAGAATGGTTGCTATTTGTCATGGTCAACTGTATCAACAGAGAATGATTCGTGTTTTCCACAAGAAAGTGAGACCCAGAATGTTTGAGATTGGCCAGTTGGTTCTGAAACGCATTTTCCCTCACCAAGATGAATATAAAGGGAAATTTGCACCAAACTGGCAAGGACCCTACATGGTTCGTAAAGTGTTATCTGGAGGTGCCTTAGTCCTGTCGGAGATTGATGGCACCGAATGGCCGAAACCGATTAACTCATATGCTGTCAAGAGATACTATGTGTGAAGCTTTAATTTGTATTTCTATTATTTCCTTGTAATCGTTCTACTCGCTTGTATTTGCTTTGTTTACAATCTATCCCTTTGTAATGAACTACGTCTGACCTGAATTCTGAAAAATGAGATACGTAGGCGGCCTATGTCAGCCTCGGTCACCCCTTTTATTCCCTTTAAATATTTTCCTTGTATTTGAACTACGTTCGACCTGAATTCTCAAGAATGAGATACGTAGGCGGCCTATGTCGGCCTCGGTTGGTTTCTTTGTAAATTTTCTTATCTTGTTAATCCCAAGGGGGGAACTACGTTTGACCTGATTCCTGCTTCAATGGGATACGTAGGCGCCACAAGGGTTCGATCATATCTCCCGTAAGATTTCTATTTTTCCTTTACAATAGAAACTGGGACATAATTTTTGAGAGGGACTCAAAAATTCTCGAGCAGAAGATCTCTTCAACAAAGTCAAGACTGAAGTTACTTTGAGATTTGCAACTGATCAGAATTTTTTAGAAGATCTCAAAAATTCTGCGATTTGCTCACCGATGGTTAAGGATAAGCCAAGACAGTTAATTGGGACAGAAATTTTGAGGATGGCCTCAAAATTTCAACAAGATTCATCGAAAGTTTAGAGTAACTTTGAATACTTCCCAACATATAATCAGATGAACCTCGAGACATCAACTCCAAAGGCGTTCATTAGGCTCGACGTGACATGACACTTGGCAGTGACCTTCCCAAATACTACTTTTGAAAATCTTGTTTTCTTAAAAAATCTTCTTTCATGCTTCAATTGTTTTTGCATAAAAATGTTTTGTTTTATCTATCAAGAAGCGGGGATCGGAGAAATCAACCGGATATAGCAAGACAAGGAACAGACAACCGAAGAGATCAACACAGATCGGTTCATTTTTATACTAACAATTTTTCTGTGGATGCAGGTCTATAGGGCGCCTCAAGATCGGCATATTCTTCCATTCAATGAATATAGAAAGGTCAAAAGGGCGAAGAGCTCCCCAAATTGACAACTTTTATGTGGAAAAGGAAATATCTTATGCTACTTATACCAAGAATTGGGAGTATGAGTAGCATTACTTTATTCAAATTCTCAGCAAAGCAAGGTTCATAATGAACATGCAATTATGTTCGGAGATGGGACAAAGAAAACTTTGAAGAGAGAAATATTATTATTTTCCAGCAACTAAAGATACCTGGAAGATGTTTATATGCATTATATTATCAGATATGATAATATTCTTACGCTGAAGGTTATTTATATTGTCTTGTCGAATGAGATGATATCACTACCCAGAGAGTCATTTATATCGTATTGTCAAATGAGATAATACCACTACTCCGAGGGTCATTTTTATTTATATTGTCGATTGAGACAATACCACTACCCGGAGAGTCAATCATATCGTATCATCAAGGGAGATGGTACCACTACTCCGAGGGTCATTTTTATTTGTATTGTCAAATGAGACGATACCGCCACCCAGAAAATACCCAGAAGATCACATATGTTGTCCGGTGAAGCATTATCTTCGTTCGGTACCAGGGATGGCATCATCAGAAAAGATGATTCATGCATCGCGAGAAAGAGGAAGTCATGCATCGCGAGAAAGAGAAGAGTCATGCATCGCGAGAAAGAGATTCATGCATAGCAAGAGAAGGACTCATGCATCGCGGAAAAAAGGTCATGTATCGCGGGAAAGAGATTCATCCATAGCAAGAGGAGAAGTCATGCATCGCGGAAAAGAAGTCATGCATCGCGGGAAAGAGATTCATCCATAGCAAGAGAAGGATTCATGCATCGCGGAAAAGAAGTCATGCATCGCGGGAAAAAAGTCATGCATCGCGGGAAAGAGATTCTTACATAGCAAGATAAGGATCCATGCATTGCGGAAAAGAAGTCATGCATCGCGGGAAAGAGATTTACGCATAGCAAGAGAAAGAAGTCATGCATTGCAAGAGAAGATTCATGCATCGCGAGAAAAGAGATTCATTCATTGCAATAGAAGATTCAAACATTGCAAGAGAAGATTCATGCATCACGGGAAAGGAATTCATACATCGCAAGAGAATGATTCATGCATAGCAAAAGAAGGAGTTATGTATCGCAAGAGAAAGATTTACCCATCACAAGAGAATCAATATCAACTGTATCATTTTCCTTTGCAAAGACGACATCAAGAGGACCGTCAATATATTATATCGGCTTATTTTATTGCTTTGACATTCAAAGGAAGAGTACATTGAAGATTATATGGCAAATATGAGATACAAGCTTTATTTGCTTCACGTCAAACCCGATAGAATTGACGCCAAGTGATCAAGGAGAACAATTAAGTGTCAACACGGTAAAAGACACAGTGTCCCATTTGAATTACATTTTTTTTAGGCTAATGAGTTTTATCTCAGTCTTTGTCGAGAGCATCCGAAAGGATGAATTCTCCAAAACAAACCACAGGTGCGGACGACATCAAAAAGGATGCAGCACAACGTGGAACTTTTCTTAGCAGCGAACTAGGACATAGTCCAAAGAGGAGTGCCAAACTCTTAGGACGCGAGTAGAGGAGCGACTTCCGCCACAATCAAACCACACCCCTATCAGAAGGCATGTGGGTTTTCCCTTGGGTTTGTTGGTTTCAGTTTCGCATCCAGAAATTTTTTGGTCTCTACCGAAAGCAGCTTCCCAATCTGAGTGACAATGCACTAAGAGCTTTGGAAATTATGTCCGTGTAAGTTCTTATTTATGGGTGTGAAGTGCACCACATTCATGACTAAGAGATTGCAAGCCTCTTTTTCATACTCGACTTACTTTGTCACTCCTCCTGAGCCAAAGGATATCTTAGCATAATAGATTTTCTTTCAACTGATTGAGTCGAACTACAAGCAGCCTGATTCCCTAAGGTTAGGGATATGTAGGCAGGATTAATGTTGAAACTCGACTGTATTCCAATCATTCGTTTTTAAATCTTATTCTCGAGCAATTTGGTCCCTTCATAATACGGTATTGGGATGACTTTTGAGTTCTTTCAAAATCATGCGTCAAATCAAGCGTATCGAACTACAAGTGGCCTGAATTCTCATGTAGCCCGAGATAAGTAGGAAACCCATTTTCGAGGTTCGTCCATAATTCCTTAAGTCCGTACCAAAATCCCTTTTTCAGAAAAGATGAAGATGTGGTCGGTCAAAATTGGATTAGTCAATTTCATTTTTCTCGAATTTCTTGCATCAATCCAAGTAAAACGAGGGACAGTTGTTGACACCTAATTTTGACCCTCCCCGATAAGATTAATTTTCAATGATTTGGAATAATTAGTTTTACAAAACTCAAAAAATAAATAAATTAGTTTTCTAAGTTTTAAAGCAATTTTAGTCATTTTTATAATTTTGAAACAATATACTCCCTCCGTCCCATTTTATGTGGCAACATTTGATCGGGCATGGAGTTTAAGAAATAGATGAAGACTTTGAAATGTTTACCAAATTGCCCTTTAAAAAAATAGACTCATTTTTCTCTCTCCTAATAAATGTATTGGAGTACTCTTTTCAAGATTAAGTGGGACCAACAAGGGTAAAAGAGGAATTGTATCTTTAAATACTTACCAAATAAGGAAATGTGACATTTTTTTTGGGACTGACCAAAAAGGAAATGTTGCCACATAAAATGGGACGGAGGGAGTAATATTTTTATATAAATTTTGTATGTAATTGTTACATTTCTTACGAGCATTCAAAAATCATTTAAGAAAAAAAAAGATTTTACTTTTTAAAAATGTTTTGATAATTAGCTCACTTAGTATTAGTTTATATTCCCGAATTCGTTATTTTTATCTCGTTAAGATTAAGAAGCTCGTAAATTAATTGTATTAATTCATCTTATTTGACTACTAGCCTAGTCTATCCTAATTAATTAAGGTCGGCCATATTTTAAATTTGCTATGATTTAGACTCATATGGCCGAACTTTAAATCCAACTCTATCATATTCAATTTAAAAGATCAAATATTGGACCCCTTTTCACATTCCCATTTAATCCCAACTCAAGTTCCCCTTTATTCCCAGCAGCCCCCCAAATAAAATCCAGCCCAACTCTTTTCTCTTTTGTTTTCAGATCACCCAGCCCACTCCAACTCCCTAACCCGACTTGACCCGACCCATTTCCCCGTTTCCCCTTCACAAAAAAAAAATCCAGAAAGTGATACACGTTAACAGCAACAAGAACAACTTCAAACACCCACAGGGACCGACAGAGCCATTAAGGCTCGATTGTAGCAGCGAAGCACGCGTCGACCCTCCTTTCCTCTTCCGGAAAGAGTCAAAATTGCAGGAAAAAGGGTGTTTCCCTTAAATGGTGAAATAATTTTGAGTTTGAAATTCAAGTTGGCCCTAATTCCATCCGGATTCCCCCCAAAATCTACCCTAATTTCCTCTATATAACATCTTTTCCATTCATTTGAAATGAGGGGTCGGATTTTTCCTTGAACAAAAAAAAAAATACCTAAACAGCTAGAGCAAAAATAGTGGAAATACACACTAAATAGATTAAGAGAACAGAGAAGATATTTGGTCCCAATCTAAAGTCCTCTATTCTAATTCGCTGCCAGTACTTTCTCAAAGCTCAGTTGAGGTTGAGTTTTCGCTTGAGTCCACTGTTTTTTCCTTGTTCGTGCCGCACATTTGCGTGAAAGTCGTTGCTCCCTACTCGTTCCCGTCTCTGTTTCGCTGCCTCGAAAAAGGTATACAGCTTCCCTCTTCTCACAGTCTATGTCCTAACTTGGATCTGTATTTGTTTGTTTAGTTAGTTATGTTGTTCTGGGTTCGACCATTTGATGTGAAGTGTTGCTCCCTGTTCATGCGGTGTTAATTACATTTAGCCGTTCTCATGATGAAATTAGGCAGAATCGATGTCAATTTTTTTTGTCATAAAATTTTGTCTACATAATCTTGAATATTGCACCCTCATCGCTTACTTAGTTCACTTTTTCGTTATTTATCATGCTTGTCACCCGCTTGGATGCTCATTATTGCGATTGGTTCCTATTGTTGTAAACATAATTTCATGTTTATACCACTGATTCACAGAAATATTAGAAGTACTCCTCAAGAATGCGATTAGCTCAAATCCTCTGTTAAGATCATTGTCTTATCACCTATATGTCTTATTAGCATTTTCTTTTGTCCTAATGCTCATATTTTGCGAGTCAAGTCGATATAAAATCCGAGCTTTCTTGTTTTATTTTCCGTTTTAGTTTTATTGGAGTTATAGTGTTCAAGGTCATTTGAAGTGTGATTTCGTTGGTGTTGACTTCTCGTTGTATGTCTTGCCGAATACTCGCCCCCCCTATGTATTCCCTTGATTTTGATGTGTAGTATTTATAGCTTCCGTTTTGAAGCAAATAAGGTCCATTTATGTTTGATGGCTTTCTAGTAATGTGTAAAACCGAGATCCCGTAAACTATTGTGTGAAGTTGTGTTGTTGTTAAGTTTTATTATTTCTTCTAGTCGGATGTAGATTCTTGTCTAATCTATTTCTTGCCTCACTGTAGGTTATTAAGTATTCAATTAATAATAGCAAATAGCTCATATGGGTTTAAATATTTCGTACATTTTATTATATTTCAAACATGCTATATTATGGGATGTTATTTGATACACCTTGTAATATTTGTCTAAATATTACTTTTGAATGATCAGATGTGAGGTGTCTTTCTAGTATGATAGATAGGGGTACCACTTTATTGTTTAATAATAATAAAAAATGTGTGGTTTCCTCTTGCCAAATGTGTGCTTTCCTTTCTTTTTGAATCTTGTGTTTATTTGAAAATTTGTCAAAGTTCATTGGCAGTGGCTTTTTTTTTCTTTCGTTTTGAGTTGTCTAGTTTGCTTTGCTGTGAATTAAAAATCATATTTCTTATTTCCTTATCTCATATACTAATGTTGTCTTTTCTTTCGTATGTTGTGATTGTCTCCGAGACCCCAATCTTTTCCCCCATATTCCGGATAGGCCATAGAGGCCCAATTACATTTTTTTCGATCGAGTCAACCCCCATTTCCTAGTGAAAGAAATTGATGAACAGGTGGAAAGCAATACAGGTGGCTGGAAATTTAATTTGCAGGCCTCAAAATCCCAAAAGAGGGCAGTATACACGATGTATACAAGTGTATACACAAGTATTCATAGAAAGAACATCGATATACAGGTCTGAAATGACGATACAAGTGCTGGAAATTTGAAGTGGACTATCTATATTCGATATACGGTCCGATATACACATAAATGGATCGAGATGCGGCCTATATACATCGATATATGCCTTTGGTATACGCAGGTCTTTGGGGCGAAAATGTCCTTAAGTCCAATAGATTTGGCCCAAATTTGGGCATCTTCTTATTATTGCCATTGTTTATTTATTCTTTAACCCATTTTATGTGATTTGGCTATTTAACTTAATTAATCCCCTAAAGATGAACCACTTTTGATTATGATAACTCATTTCGTCTTATTTAATTAGTTTTCTTTACTTGACCATTTTGAAAAGGTTTACTTTTCTTTCTAAATGATTCCAAAAACATTTAAGTTAAGTGAATTATTTTTACATCCTTTCTTCTCGAATTAATCTTCAAAGTTAGTTGCAAAGTCTTTTTTTTCCGAGTTTTGGGGCAAAAGCCCGAGTTCAAATTTTCTCCTTTCTCCTCTTACATTTATTTGTTATTTTAGTGACTAACTCTTTATATGAATTGGTTTTAACTTAATTAATTTCCAAAGATAGTCGTTTTTCTTTATATTCAAAAGTTAAAATATTTATTCTTTCTTATATATACAACTTATTTGTTACTTAGCTTTATTTTAGCTTTGTCGATAGTTAAGTTATCCCCCCTTTTTAGAAATTTCCCCTTTAGTTCATTTCCCCTTAGATAAATAAAAAAAAATGATAAAAATAATAATAGTAATAAATAAGTAGGTTTAAATAAATGAGTTTTTACTTAGTTAAATTTTTCCAAAATTAGTTAAAACGAGTTCTTTTATTTAGTTGAAATTTCAAAAATTAGTTAAAATAAATGAGTTCTTTTACCTAGTTAAAATTTGAAAATTAGTCAAAGTCGTTATGAGTTTTTACTTAGTTAAAATTTCAAAATTAGTCAAATTGCCGGTCAACCGCAAGTTAGTGGGCATTCCGAGGGCCTAACACCTTCTCGGGATGTATATTGAACTTCGAACCCTTTTTGTTTTCGATTGATTTTTATCTGTTAAAGTCTTTTGAAAACTTTACAAAAAAAATTCTTGATTTTACTAAAAAATTAAGTGGCGACTCTGTTCTTTCGGGAATTCGATTTCTCTTAAACCATAAGTTTAATCGATTTTTCGAAACTAAGTCATTTTCCTTTTACATATCTTTTAAAGTAAAACAAATATCAGAATCATATAGTATATTCAAAAAATAAAATTAATATTATTAAAATAAAATTTTTAAGTAAATGGTTGTAAATGTAATAGAAGAGTATAATATTTTGTGAATAATGGAGGTAAACTTTCTTATGATTAGTAATTGTTTGTATATTGAAAAGCTATGAATTCAATATCGGTAAACATCTATATCTCCGTGATATAAAGTTATATACAAATAAGGTGATGTAGCACCTTTGTATGACCTCCAATTACATATATTTTATTTTTTTAAAATCTCATTTTAAAATTAATTATGATAAGTAAAAAAATCAACTCTTAAAATATTGTAATTACACCTTTTAAATGTATATCTTCTTCTCCCTCCCTATAATTCATTGTTTAGTTATTGTTTAATTAGAGTTTATAATTTTTGATATAACATAAATAATAAATATAAATTTAAAATGTACAAGATATACTAAATTTGATGTTTTTAGTTAGGGAGATTATAACTTAGGCACATAAGTTATTAATTATTAAAGCAATGCATTCTACTTGCTAATGTATTTCAATTTTTGTTTGTATTTGAGAGTATATTTTAAAAGACCATTACAATCTTATATATATTGTTTTTAAAAAAGTTTTATTACTTGTCAACTTAGCTTCCTAATTGTAGTTCATGTATATGTACATTATATGTTTACATAGTATGAAAAATAGTATACTGATAAAATATAATAAACGGATAGAGATGTCTCGTTTTAAATTGAAAGACACATGATTAACATGCGATACCATCAATTTACATTAAACAAATTGTTATAATATATTTCTATTTGCTTCAACTTATATGTGACATACTATACATAAATCATCTAATGTTCAAATACTGAAATAAATAATGTTTATAGTTGAACTAAAATCTAAATATGTACATTCTATGCGGATATTATGTCGCTTAGTATGATTAATTGAACTTAAACTAACACAATTTTAATCATATTTATTCATTTATTTTTTGTTATATAGTATAATTACATTCCTAACAAAAAATTATATCAGAATAATCAAATTTGGCATACTGAATTCAACAATAAGAATAAACTAGGGAATATATATATATATTTAAAAGAAATTAAATGAAAACTTGAAAAATTCGATGTATACTAATAACATATGTCATCATTAATCATTTAGTAAATAAATTAAAATTAATTGACTTAAATTAGCACGTAATTGTTGAAGCTGAAAAAATAGGTAATATAACCAATAAAAGAGTAACTAAAAGGTAAAATAAATAGCAATATTAATAAACCGGATCAACTTATATTCAATACATTTGACAAGGATCGCAAACTAAAAAAATATGGAGATTATCAAGTGAAGACGTAAGGAAATAAAGAATAGCAATTAAAAATGGAAGGGGGGGGGGGGGAGGATCGAGTATCAAGATTGGTCACATAAATCTTATATTTTGGCTACAAAATTTAGTATCGCATTTTATGAAAAAGTATTTTAAAAAAAAAAAACTTACCAAGTGATGATGATATTATTGGAACATCTACAATCATAAGAGATGATGTGAACATGGTCACTGATTATTTTCTAGGATGAAAAAGGGAGAAGAAATGAGGACGAGCAACACTACTTGTTGTGAGATTCAACAATAAAAAGTTTTAAAACAATTATTTCTTACCGAGTAAGATTCAATGAATCTGGTTAGGAATACAAAAAGATATCGCCAAATTTAAATATTACAAAGTACTCCCACAGTTTCAGTTTATTGGTCCTTATACTCTTTTTTTACTAGTCCATTTTAACAAACTAGTTTTATTGTACGTGTATTGCACATGAATGTCAAATTATGTAGCATACTACTTTTTAAAATAATGTTAATATTATTAAATAAAAAATTTAAATAACAGAATTTAAATATATCCAAAGTTATGAATAACATGTCCAATTAGTCTAGAAAAATTTATCCCATAATTTTAGAATTTCTGGAGTCAAAATCAATCTTGATCAACTCCCACCCCTTAGATCAACAGTTTGAAATTTGTAATTGATTGCATAATTGTGTTACTTATAAGCTATATAGTCCAATTCGATAATCGAAAGTAGATTTTGATATCATTTGCTAGGTCAAATTAATAATTTTTCAATTCTATATTTATAAGGTCTAAACCCAAGCCCTTAAAATCACTAGTTTCCATCATCCAAATCCTAGCAAAAAGTGTATAATCTCATTAAATGTTTAGAGAATTAGTACCTAGAATATTAGATTGAAATTTCAACAATTTGAATTTAAAATCGAGTGCTTTTCCCCAAAGTTTATTAAATGGATTTTTTTTTTATATATACTTATGAAACTTGATATTTTAATATTAGTTGTATCGTCGCAATTGAGGAACCTACATCACAATTGTAAGGACGCAAATATGAAAAGACCTTAGCACATGCAAAATCTTAGCTGGTCCGTCACCTTTCCTTTTGTGACTTGGACTCTCACAATAGCAGAAAGTTAGCATTATCTGACTTTCGCCTTTGTGGAGGGTAGGTCTGGTGCCCTTCTTTACAAATGCGACCCTCTAGGCCACACTGTGACACATCAATTGATAGAAATTTTAATATTTGTGTTGAAATTTTACTAAAGTCCCAAATAATCATCATATTATCATATATTATCATCATATTTATTTATATATTACTAAAAGTGGAAAGGACTCAAGTTAGAAGTTGAATTGTACCATTTCATCCCTTTTTTGTTGTTGAAAAAAAAAATCAACTATATATTCTACATTAATATTGCACTAAAATGTAAAAATACTCATAATTATGATTCAAATCTATAGTCTCTTCATTTCCTGGTACGATGCTTCTTTAATTAAGGACACATTTTTTAAGTATACAACTCAATAACTTTAATTACTCCTACATAGCAATACTTTTTATTTCACTTATATAGCAAGATTATTTTTTTCAAAATTGGAATTTATATTAAAAAAAACATTTACAAAGTCAGCCACGCTTATCACATATCCCTTAAATTTCTCCAATTATTTTACCTTCCCTGATTTACTCAAATTTGTTATATATTATCTCCCATGAAGAGAGGTTTCATACAAAAATAAAACTCCATGCCTCTACTAAGATCGACTATTCAAAAATGCATACCAATAATTTTTCAATTCTAATTCAACACAGCGGGCGATGGGATTCATCAGGTAATTGATATAAAAAACAGTTAATATGGTGTGTTTTTTACGTGTTATATTTGATTTTTCACAAACATATCTGTTTTAATCTTTTTGGTAATTATTGATTTGGTTTATATTGTCGATTATGTTGGAATATAAATTCATATGGTTTAAAATATAGCAATTGTTTGTGGTATACTATCAGATTTTTCACTGAATCTGGGTTTATATTCTATTTGGTAATTATTCCTTGATTTATATTATCGATTTTGGTGTAATTATAACAAATTTATATGATTTGGTGATAGTCTGAAGTGTCGATTAAGTATATTTTTTTTTGTATATTTTAGGTTTAGTTGATTAATGCACCAAGTTAATATAAAAACAATAATTATGTGGTTTAATTGGTATGTTTCATGTCGTATGTTAACAACTTGTATCAATGGGTTTTTTTTTGTATATGATATGGTGTACACATACCAACTTCAATTTAAATTGTAGGTACATGTGTATGTGTACTTTGTTCTATTATTTGGTATATAAATACAACTTCAAAGAAAATATTTTGGTACATTTTTTGTTGTATTTAATTATGTGGATTGGTGTAGATAATAAGTTGAAAATGGTTCATATGTTGATTGGTGGTATTTTAATAAAATCCTAAATTGAAATTTTATTTTTGGTATGTGATGTGGTACATATGATGGTGTAGTTGTTTCTATGAATTGGTGGCAAATTAATACTCTGATGTATGTGTTGGTGTCATTCGAACTTGGATTTTTTGTACATGATGATGATTTTTTTTATTTTTAATTCTTCAGTTTGTTTTGTATGGTTTTGGGGTCTATAATAAAAATCATATTTAGTAATTATGTGTTTTCATAAGTGATTTGGTGAAATTTATTATTTTGTATTAGTTTGATGTAATTATGATATTTTTTGGTGTCATTCAGAGTTGGTATTTTTTTTAGATAATGATGGTGTACATGTTGATTCTATTTTGGTACATAACGATGGTGAACACCATATTTGAGTTAAACATTATCATGTCATCAAAAAGCATTCTTTAAAACATAATATATAAGTTGTATACATTGAAATGACCATTTTGTTTGATGAGAGTCCCTATTAATAAGTTTTGGTTTGAAACAGGTAGATACCACAAAAAAAAAATTAACTCTGAAGAGGTAATGCTACCACCAATTACAAGAAAATAACCAGGTAGACCACCAAGTAACGATCGTAAGAGGGGATTCAACGAAGGAAAATACAAGAGGAGTAAAGTCACTTGTAGTAAATGTGGTACATCAGGGCATAACAAAAAGACTTGCCCCAAGTTTGCTTATCAGAATTAACAATGATGTATTATTTTCAAATTTTTTTCTTCATGTTTTCTTGCTCCTTGCAAAAATTCTGGAGTTTTTAAAGAAGGATAAATGCAATTTTATCCAACTTTGTTTACTCTTGATTAATGTATTTTTATTATTGGCGATTTAATTGACATATCGTTGGTATTCACGTGTTTGATTGAATAGTTGGTATTAAATACCAACCTTAAATATTGAATATGAACAACAACTACTTATAGTAATTGAAACCAAAATTATTACACAATGTTCAGTTAAATATTTTGGTATATTTGAGTAATACTAAAAAATGTTAATCAATAATAATGGTTGTTGTAATGGCTAGCATGAACATATTTGGTGTACTTTTGGTGAAATAATCACAAAAATTGTTCAAATTGGGGGTATATAGTGGCTAATATTTTGGTATTACGAACATTGAATACACAAACAACGAGTTAAAGTGATGAGTTTGGTTTGAATTGAAACCAGAATTAATGCACATTGTTAACGTAAATTTTTTGATATAATAGTTGAGTAATACTAAAAAATGTTAATAATAATGGTTGTATATCATAACTACCAAGTACACAATTGGTATACTTGTAGTGGAGTAAGCACAAATATTGGTAAAAATGAGGAGGTATATATTGGTTGATATTCTGCATATAAAAATCAATGTAACAATGAATTAACGTAATTTTTTTTTATTTGAAATCAAAATTAACCCACATTTTAAACGTAAATATTGATTGGTATAATATTGTCATAATACAAAAAAGTCTGTCATAATAATGGTTGTATATAGTGTCAAAAATATTGATATTATATACCAATAACATACATTCAATCTATAGCAACTACTTAAGTTCGAATATAAAGTTTGAAACAACAATGAACATAGAAAATTGACGTAATAAAAACACATTTTCATAATAATACTATGGTATATTACCAATCACACACATTGGTATATAAACCAAACTCACACTATAAATTTTGGTTTACTCTTAATCTTTTAGAAATGGGGATTTCATCCTCAAAATCGTTGTCACGAGGATAATTTTGTTCAACCAATTATGAGGATAATAACAACACACTCGTTGATTCGATTAGAGATTTTGTTGTTGTCTCTAATAACTAACGATTTTTTTCAGTTGCTCGCTTTCACTGACGGTACCAATAACATTTTTTCTCTTTCCGTAATTTCAAAGTAATGCTCCATATCTCAAGCGAAAATTTTCAGAATAAAAGACTGTCATTGATATGTTCATATCTTCTTGACACACATACTCATCAAATACACAAGTATACAAATCACAATCGCTACAAAAAATATGGAATAGAACTTTTCCGAGACGTTCTATTCATAGAAATCAAAATATAAAATAGAAAAAAATTAACAATGGTGAAAGGGATAGATGAAAGTGAAGAACTAAAAGTGAAACAATGGTGAAAGGGATAGATGAAAGTGAAGAACTGAAAGTGAAACAATGGTGAAGATGATGGAAGAGAAAAGGGTGAAAACTTTTAGCAAAATAAATTACGTAGGAATATCAAGTGTTTTGAATGAATAAAAATGTTGGGAAGATAAAAAGGTTTTACTTTGGTGTAAAGACTTTTACTTTTCGTGGATTGTATAAAAAAGGTAGTAAAATAAAAGGTTTTAGTTTAGTGTAAAGAACTTTTACTTTTTGTGGAGTGTATAAAAGAGATAAAAAAATATATATATTATTGGATCGGCATAGTAACGTGTGACTTAAAAATAGTAATTGGAGAGATAAAATATAGGAAAATTAAATACCATAATTATCATCCCAAAATTAGGCAAATAATCCCAAAAAGAGGAGAGAAGAAAATCAAAAATCAAAAATTAAATTAAATCCGCAAAATTAATTATTTTGCTATGTTTGTAATTTTAAAACTATGTTTGTAATTAAATAAAAGTATGTGTATATATTGTTAATTAAAGTCTTAAGTAGTATCATCTCTTTTTTGTTGTTGAAAAAAAATCAACTATATATTCTACATTAATATTGCACTAAAATATAAAAATACTCATAATTATGATTCAAATCTATAGTCTCTTCACTTCCTGGTATGACGCTTCTTTAATTAAAAACTACTACAACCCTTATTCAAAGATCATTTGTTGTGAGGAAATTGATGAGACCAAGGGTGTGTTTGGTATGAAGGAAAACATGAGAAAATAAGTCAAAAATCAACTTGTTTTTCAGGAAAATATTTTCCTTCATATCAAACACACCCCAAGAGTCACAATAATGAAGTAGGAATTTGATGGGTCATTTTTATTTATGTTAATTTTTTTTTTGATAATCTAATTCTTTTCTTCTTTCCTTATCTAAGATCCCCTATTTAAAGTTACCTAAAAGAGGAATTGAATTTGCAAATCCTATTTTATTTTATTTTAAAAAAAATAACTAGTTATGCCAAAATTTTCTCATTTTTGTTTTATCATTTTTCTCTCTTTATTTAATTTTTTTTAATTAGCTCCCTTCGTGGCTATAGACCGGCTAGGTAGGAGCAGTAGCATTAGTGTTGCATTCGAATTGAAGACGTTATCATATGTGAGAATATTGATAATAAAGAGGGAACTTTGGAAGGAAATTTATTTTTATCATTATGTATAAATTAGAATGAACTAAAAAGACATCTATATTTGTTTATATAATGTTAGTTTTATACTTTACTAGTTTATATTATAACTAGTGAAATAGGTCGCGCTTCGTGCGATTTTTCTCAAAATTAGTAATTTTTAGCTTTATCATAGTTAAATAGATGAAAATTTTCATGTACATTCTCATATGCAAAATAATTTATTTTATTATTTATTAAATCATCAAAATGAATATTTTATTATTAGATATAAGACTTAAATGAATATTATTTTTATTGATGTTTCTATTAAAAAGAGACAAAAGAAAGAATAAATATATAAAAAAGGTGATGTGTGACTCAACTGGAAAAAAATATATTCATTTATTTTCCTCATTTTTTTTATCCTTTTCTCTCATTTTCTTATTTTAAAAAGAAAGTTTTTTTCTTCTTTTTAAAATGTATAAAAAATAGTAATGGTAATATTGATATCAATTAAAGTTGGCCTAAATAATTTTATGAATTATTAGTTAATGAAACAGTTACAATACTAATAAAGTAAGCAGTCGTACATTGTTTCTTCAAACGGAAAAATAAAATAAAAATGCCTATTTAACTCAAAATCATAGCACATGATTATATGTTATGATTAATAATCATGTATAAATTAAAAATCCTATGCAAATTTTATAATCCTCAACTCTAGTAAATATTACAATACAAAATAAAAATAACAATAACATATTCAAAATAATTTTATAAGTATGATTTAAAAAAATAAAAATAATAGATATCAATAACCTAAGTTAGACATTTACATCTTTTTAATGTTAACATTCATTTGGAGTTGTTGAGCGAATTTTTTTTAATATCCTTTACTCCGCTTGACCGGTACATTTATAATTGCATCAACATAATTTGTGGGTGATAGTCTCGTTTCAATCTCTCAAGTCAAATTACAAATAAAAAACACCATGGTATAAGTGATGTTTTCCTCACTCCGCATCTAAAATATATATACACTAACTAATGAATATGATGAGGCATAAAATTTAGAATGTTCATTCAATTATTTTAGTAAGAAATGAGAGGCTGTATAAATATGGAAAATCTCTTCATGTTTAGCCGTTTTACACACCTAAATTATGAGGGAGGGAGAAAGTGAGTAACTAATTATATTGGGACTTTATTGTTTTTATTTTAAACTTAAAGATAAATGAAAGAGTGAAAAAAATGACAAAAAGAAAGAAAAAAGATAAACTTAATTCTTAGTCAAAAATGTGTCACATCACCACTTTAATATGCTGATTTCTGATTTAAAAACAAAATATATATTGGATTCTGAAAAATATCAATACACTTGGATATTCTACAAGCAAAAACTAAATAATTTTGTACTACTTGAGAACTCTGACAACTAAAATAACAAAAAATTTAAGAAAATATTTCATCTTTAATTATTTATGTTGCCGCGACATATTTTTCCAACTTAAAAATTGAAGAAAGAATTTATTTTTTTTGGATGAGATTGAAGATTTAGGAAGTATATAACTTAAATCATATCATATGAGGTGTGAAATGTCAAACCACAAGAAATATAAAATTCAAAGTATTTTCTTTAAGGTCTTAATTACTGACACTGAATGCACCTTATTCAAATGTTGAGACATTTACCCTTTGTATCAACTATCAACATGCAGGGGCAACCCCAATCCGTGATGGTGCATTTGAGAGACGTCGAAAAATATTTGAATTGGGCATATTGAGCATTCGTATCTAACATCTGCATATGGAATAATTAATTTATGTCAAACACTATTAACATTGAAAAACATTTCAAGAAAATTATTACAGTTTATACTAATGTTATTATCATTTGATAATAATTTCCTCAATGGCGATTGACTTGTTTTGGTCGTTGACCAATAAAACTTATAATTGTGAAGATAACATTATGTACCAATAAAACTTATAATCTATATATAATTATAAAGATAGATATTTAAAAGGTGATGTGGCACCTCTCTATGGTCAAAGATTGTATTTATCTTTTTTCTCTTTTTTTGATATTTTTTCTTATTTTTCTTCAATAATTTATTTTTAAAAATCATCTTCATAACTTGCATCTTTTCATCTTTATAACTACTTAAAATAAGTTGCATCAACGTAACAAGTTTTAACTAAGAAAAAAAAAATAAAGGAGGAAAAAATAATGTTGAAGGAACTTACCTGCATTAAAATGAATGTCTAAGATCAATTGATAAAATAGGAACTTGTTTGATATGTACTAGTTAGTGGATGATATATAAACTTCTGCACTAATGAATTAGAGGTTTTGAAGATGAAAGGTTTGATAATTATAAATTTTATTAATTACTACTAATTAAAAGTAGTTATAAAGATGAAAAGATGTAAGTTGTGAAGATCATTTTTTAAAATAAATTATTGAAGAAATATAAGAAAAAATGTCAAAAAAAAGGAGAAAAAAGAAAAATACAATCTTTGACCATAGAGAAGTGTCACATCACTTTTTTAATATCTAGCTTTATATTATATATAGATTGATGTCGATTTAGGAGACGTATCTCCCAGAGATGTTTGAAAATGCTCCAAAAATTGAGATTTTGGTATTATTTTATGTGTAGTGTTGATAATCATAATTTTTTGAAAGTAATTTTATATAGATAAAAAACTTAAATTCATTTTTAAATGTACTTTTATAATATTTCTTTCTTTTATCCTTTTTCTCACTAATATGGGATAGGCTACATATACATGTACTTAAAGAAAGTAGCTATGTATCTATGTAATTTCTTTATAGTAGCTACATATCTGCATATCTATTGACATGGGTGTGTAATAAGAGATTATTGAGGATAAGTCATATCAATATATTTAGACCATTAAAGTTATATTTATTTTAATTATTTCACATATTTTTTGTTTAATAGACAATGCGGCACGCACGCTCCTAAAAACGCACAAAGTATCAATACATATTTTAAGACATAAATACTCAAAAAGGTGGGTTATATTAAACTACACCAAAATTTATAGTTGGCAAGTGTGCACAAAATCAATGAGTATGATAATTGATTTTCATAGGCCTTCAACAATGGGTTTAGAATACAAAATTACATGCACAAGATAATATATATGTTAAAATTAGTTAAAATTTCAGTAAATATTAGATTTAATCACATAAATTTAAATATATAGTAATTAGTATAAGAAAAATATTGCTTTTAGAAAAAGAATAAATCGTGCCATAACACATGGTTGAGTTGGAATCGTAAAGACATTGGCTCATACTTACTCCAACTCGAGAAAAATTTAAAGAATCATCCCCGACATGACTTGGACCGATATTGCCTCAACACGATCAAGGTTGCTCTATAATCGAGTAACCTACATGACCCTTCCTTGGAGATAAATCACTTTACAATTGCATCACTCTCATAATTATCCCCAGACATATCAACATTCTGTCTTGAGCCTAACGTCAACTCGTCCTCAAATAGCCTCGAACCCAAACATCAAAGTGCAAACATGTACATACTATTAGGTCGTCTTTTTTAGTGCCAGAGTATAGTTATTTCACACTTAGACGAAAGATTGAATTTTTGACATATAAAAAAACACTCTCCAAAAAAAGAACTTTCTCTAACAACATTTCATCTTCTTCGTCTTCTTAGAGCTTTAATCAGAGAGGACTCTCGACCTTCTTCTTTTTTCTCATATTTTTCATTTTCTTTAAACAGTTTACATTCTGTTTTTAATTTCTTCTTTAGAACTTAGGCAACAACCAAAAAAAAAAAAAAAAAAAGGACTTAATCCACCCTCCTATAGCCCACTCTTTACTAATTTTATTGTTAATTTATATATCAAGTTGAAATTGTAAAGAACACAGTTGACATGTTTCAAATTATTACTTTTAAAATGCTAATGGGTAATAGTTAATACAAAATTCAGAAAAGGACGCAAGTAAACAAAGAGGGAAACAGCAAGTCAATTATAATTTATGGAAGTCAACTTTCCAAAATGCAAAATCTTAATTTTATTTGCAAACAAACTGCCTACCCCACACACATTTTGCCTATAATATTTTCTTTCTTCTCCAAGAAATCAATCAAAAAAAAAAAGAGAACAATATGGTTGATGTGGGGGTGGAATTTCTGCTAGAGAACTTGAAGCAATTGGTGCTGTACAATGTGGAGTTAATCGGAGGAGTTAAAGATGAAATCGAGAATCTGCGTGATGATTTGAGTGGATTCAACGCCATTCTCAAACAAGCTGCAATGGTCCGCAGCGAAAGCCCAGTTCTGAAAGAATTAGTGAGGAGTATCAGAAAAGTGGTGAATCGTGCTGAAGATGCTATTGATAAATTTGTAATCGAAGCTAAGGTTCATAAGGACAAAGGGTTTAAAGCGGTTTTGGATAAACCTGTACATTATAAAAGAGAGAGGGAGGCCGCCGTGGAGATTAAAGGTATCAGAGATAAAATGAGAGAAATTCGGCAAAATAAGGCACATGACCTTCGGGCACTACTTCAAGATCATGATGATTCAATCAGCAGAGGTGGAGAAGAGAGACAGGTATTACTTCAAGTCCTTAATTTCGATAAAATTCGCTCATGGATCCATATTTGTGTGGGTCTATTTATTAATTTGATCCGTCTAATTCAGATCATCTAAAAGTTAAACCAAATTGACCATGAGAAACCTTATCAGTTTTTATTTGATATGTTATATATAGCTAAATTAATAAAGATTTTTTTAAGAAATTAAAACTTAGTAAGTGTGAGGGAACTTACATGTTCGGTTTTGATATCGTGCAAAATTTTTGAGCATTTAACCCAAAACCTTGAGGCAATGAGTGGAGTGGTATCCTTATATTAGTGGCGGAGGGTGGATTCAACCGAACTCAATAGCTTTTGTTTAAACTGTGTATTCATATTGAATATATCATTAAATATATGTGCATATTAAATTAGTTACCACTTGTTAGCCCCTAAAGTTCCCTTTTTAAAATCTAGAATACATAAAGTTGAAATCTTAGTTCAGCCTGAGTTCCTCAAGAAGAATGAAGGTGAGTGAGCGTAGATGACAATGCAGTGCTTAAAGATAGACAATTCAGACATGCTCTGCAAGTACTTTGAGACAGGAAGACACCTAACAAAGTAAAAGAGAAGTTCATAGAACGATAATGAAAAACCAATTTTATATGATAACGAATTTTAGCCAACATATCCACAAAATGAGTATTTTGTTTGGATTTGAATGAACCTTTAAATAATTAAGATGTTGTTTCTAGATTTAAACACATGCATAATTTATTTATTTGTAAAGATAAAGAACTATATAATTCAAATAAAATCAAATTATTATTTAATTAAAAAAAATGCACCATTCATGTTTGCTAGTGATAATGGAGATGATTTGTAGTGATGATGGTGGTAATGATTGGTATTAGTGAGTATCAATAGACTAATGGTGATGGTGATAGTTATGATGGTGGAGGTGGTTGGTGTTGTAGTAACTGGTGTGATGGTGGGAGTGGTAGTGGTAGTGGTAATGGTGAAGTTGATTGATATTAATATTTGGTGGTGGCTAAAGAATGTGTGATGCTCAACAATACGTTAGTGGTAATTTGTGGCGGTGCTAGTTGTGATGCACGATGGGTGATTGATAGTAGAGATTGACCGCAATGATGATAGTGGCGGTGGATGCGGTGATGACAGTTGATATAATTATAATAATTAAGATGGTAAGTGTACTAGCGAATGAAAGTTGTAGTTGGCATCAGTGGTGGTGTTTGACGATGGTAATGATGATGATGATTGCGATGACATAATTGGTTATTGGTGGTAGCTAGTGATCATATCGATAGAGTGATTGTGAAATTATGCACACAAAAATATATCTCAATGATATTAAGACTTTGTTCAAGATCCAAATGATTAAGACCTATTCAAATCAAATACTAGTGCTTAAATCTTAATACGAACAAATGCACTTAATAGACCGAAGTTCTGAACCATTCCGATTCCTACCTAATGCAAACAAATGAGGATGTATGGCTTTACACGATTGGACATTATTATAATAGTTAAGTGTTCTGATCTGTCTTTGGAAAATCCAACTTTGATGCTATAGTTGACCTATCCTTTTCTGCTGCCGGCACAAATGCATAATATAATACTACTATATTTTTTGGTTGTATGTTCTTTTTCTTGCCAATGTTACTTAACTTTCATATGTTTAATCTTTATCTTTGCTATTTTAAAAGCCTCCTGTGGTTGAGGAAGATGATGTGGTGGGCTTTGACGATGAGGCACAGACGGTAATCGACCGTCTTCTTGAAGGATCAGGTGATTTAGAGGTTATTCCAGTTGTTGGAATGCCTGGTCTTGGCAAAACTACACTAGCCACTAAGATCTTCAAGCATCCGAAGATTGAGTATGAGTTCTTTACTCGACTTTGGCTTTATGTTTCCCAATCATACAAGACAAGAGAATTATATCTTAACATCATCAGTAAATTCACCGGAAACACCAAGCATTGCCGTGATATGTCTGAAATGGATTTAGCTCTTAAGGTACGAGAGATTTTGGAAGAAGGAGGAAAATACTTGATTGTCTTGGATGATGTCTGGTCGACAGATGCTTGGGATCGTATCAAGATTGCTTTCCCGAAAAATGACAAGGGCAATAGAGTATTGTTGACTACTCGAGATCACAATGTCGCAAGACATTGCAATACGAGTCCACATGATTTAAAATTTCTGACTGATGAAGAAAGTTGGATTTTACTGGAGAAAAGAGCTTTTCACAAAGCTAAATGTCCTCCCAAATTGGAAACAAACGGAAAAAGCATAGCCAAGAAGTGTAAAGGACTACCCCTTGCTATTGTGGTGATTGCAGGAGCTCTAATTGGGAAAGGCAAGACAATAAGGGAATGGGAGCAAGTGGATCAGAGTGTGGGCGAACATTTCATAAATAGAGATCAGCCAAATAATTGTAATAAATTGGTGCGGATGAGTTATGATGTTTTGCCTTATGACTGGAAAGCTTGCTTTTTATATTTTGGTATATTCCCCAGAGGCTATTTAATCCCTGCCAGGAAATTGATCTGCTTATGGATCGCGGAAGGGTTCATCCAGTACAGAGGGGACTTATCCCTTGAGTGTAAAGCAGATGATTACTTGAATGAACTCGTAAAAAGAAATTTAGTGATGGTAATGCAAAGGACACTTGATGGACAAATCAAAACTTGTCGTGTTCATGACATGTTGTATGAGTTTTGCTGGCAAGAGGCCACGACAGAGGAAAATCTTTTCCATGAAGTAAAATTCGGTGGTGAGCAATCTGTTCATGAAGTATCCACTCACCGTCGCTTGTGCATTCATTCCTCTGTTGTGGAATTCATTTCTAAGAAGCCCTCTGGTGAGTATGTTAGGTCATTCCTATGTTTTTCTCCAGAAAAGATTGACACTCCCCCAACTGTCAGTGCAAACATATCAAAAGCCTTTCCATTGCTAAGGGTGTTTGATACTGAATCCATCAAAATCAATCGCTTTTGCAAGGAGTTCTTTCAATTGTATCATCTGAGGTATATTGCTTTCTCATTTGACTTGATTAAAGTCCTTCCGAAACATGTTGGGGAACTTTGGAACGTACAAACCCTCATTGTCAACACACAACAGATCAACCTTGATATTCAAGCAGACATATTGAACATGCCCCGGCTAAGGCATCTGCACACCAACACGTCTGCTAAATTGCCTACGCCTGCTAACCCCAGAACTAGTAAGACTACCTTGGTAAATCAAAGCCTGCAAACCCTCTCCACAATTGCACCAGAAAGCTGCACTGAATATGTTCTCTCGAGGGCTCCAAAGTTGAAAAAACTGGGCATTCGTGGAAAAATAGCTAAGCTACTGGAACCAAGTCAGCCCGTATTGTTCAACAATGTTAAGACGCTGCAATGTCTTGAGAACTTGAAGCTGATAAATGTTGGTCAGACTGATCAGACACAATTACGCCTTCCTCCAGCATCTCTATTTCCAACTAAGTTGATGAAGCTGACTTTATCAGACACCTGGTTGGAGTGGGATGATATGTCTGTATTGAAACAGTTGAAGTACCTTCAAGTCTTGAAGCTGAAAGACAATGCATTTAAAGGAGAGCACTGGGAACTAAATGATGGAGGTTTTCCTTTCCTACAAGTGTTATGCATTGAAAGGGCAAACTTAGTTTCTTGGAATGCTTCAGGTGATCACTTCCCGAGACTTAAACATCTTCACATATCATGTGATAAACTTGAGAAGATCCCCATTGGCCTGGCTGATATACGCAGCCTCCAAGTGATGAATTTGCGAAATTCCACTAAATCAGCAGCAAAATCTGCCCGAGAGATACAAGCCAAAAAAAACAAGCTGCAGACTGCTAAATCCCAGAAGTTCGAGCTTTCTGTATTCCCTCCTGATTCTGATGTACAGACAGCTTCTTAGAAAGGTTAGTTAAATCTTCCCTTAACATTAAACTCTTTGATTTGTGCTTCGTATTCCAAAAGAAATGTTTAATTATCTGCTATCTCCCCTTTCCCAAGGAGCCTATAACTTGCTAAAATACTAGCCAGTAGCATGAGATAGGAGTATCCAGTAACAATTTACACATCATTTGGAATAGTAATTGTAATATCAAATCGTGGTGACAAGCTTATGCATGTTTTCTCCATTTGCTATGACAGATGCTTATGAAATTACCTATGGATTTTCGGTTGCATTTAGGCAAATTTAATTAATCAAAATTCAGAAGCTGAAATTTCACCTCTACCATCAATAGGTTTAGCCAGGGCATTTACAACACGACCCAAATAAGCCTCACTCACAGGTATCTGAGCAATTCTTCCCGTTGCTTTTACAGAACTTCCTTCTTGTATCAACAAACCGCAACCCAATATTGGTTCGCAGTCGACAACATCTTCACCATCTAGTGTAACGATGAGTCGAAGAACACCATGCATTGATGGGTGCTGAGGCCCCATATTGACTATCATGAAGTCTTTTCTTGTAGTTGGTGCAGTCATAAGGTTTTTAACGATTCATTCTTCCATGAATTACTGAAGTGAAAAGATGTTCATGTGTCTTTGCACCCCTACCTCCTTTATCACTGAGCGGTCATTTAGGGGCCTTACCTGGTGATCCGGGTTGTTTCCTTCTCGACGATGAAGCTTATCCCCCATCGTCTCACTAGCCGACCTTGACCCATGTTATTTTGAAGTCATATCTAGTATTCAAAGTTTGCCTCGATTTGGTACCGCTCTAGCGGCCCGCACCGATCTTGAACTAAGAAATAGACCCTAGAAGCTAGAAAAGGCTATCTTGAGCAATTGCAATAATCGGATTCATTGATATTCCTGGTATAGTAGATGCTATCACACATACAATCATACTCAATTCGATGGAATTGTTTGATCTTAAAGGGGATCTTCTATAATTTCGCACGTGAACTCACCTTATGGCTTTTGATAAACCTTCAGTTGGTAGTAACATGTTCCTCCATTTTTCTTGGTTGAGTTTCATATTTTTTTCCATTGTGACCTACTCGTCAACAACTTACACCATGCTATTGGTACAGGTCTAAAATAATCACATGATGCTGGTTCAACCAGCCTGGTTGACGCGCATGGTTTTTGCTTCATTTGGCTCACTGCTCTCACAGTGAAGGCCATTGCATTTCATAAGTGGAACGACTGATCCACGGTTTTGTAACTCTTTGGTTTCTTTCTGTATTTGATGTGAATTCATGTTTTATTGATTGTGGCTGCAATGTGCCATCGTAGCCGAGGAATAAGAACGAAATGTAACGTTCAAGAAATCTCAGACATTGGTACTTATAAGTTATACCACTCTGAATTTTCTCCATTCAGATACAACAACAGAACAATAGTCACTTGTTCTGATTCATACACAATTTGATCATGTTTTATTATTTAAACAGCACTTCTTGCTCTTCAAAGATTGTTTTTTTCTTTCATACCGTCTTCTATAACTAGATGCATTTGATTGTGCAGTTGTATTTCCTCAATGGTTAATTGCAATGCTTTTTCAAATTATCATTTGTGGGGGTAAGGTTTGCGTGTACGCCGCCCTCCTCATATCTCACTTGTTGGATTACACTAGGTATGTTCTTGTTGTATCGTGTAATCATCTCAACTGCTTACCTCTAAGTAGAATATCAAAATTAAAAAAAATGACTTGGTACATTGTTTACAAGAAATAATCAATTCTAGAAAATACTTCAAAACATGTAGTTTCATCATTCATCAAATTGCTTCTTTCAGCATAGTCTATGTTCATTACAAAATTCAAGTTCATTCATCAGAACAAGCTAAATCAAATTCCAAAAATAGAAGGACTAATGTTTCCCAAAAAAACTAATTGCTTTAGACTTCTGAGTTATGTATAAACGCTTCATTTCTGGATTTCCTTATAAAGCTTTTCTTACATTTTATGTTCGATAATATTCATAAAAAATGTTGGATAACATATCTTGAGGATGATAGTCGATAAGAAAATCCAACATTTAAAGGTGTGCCATAGTGATCAATGAAGTGGATTACCTTTGCCAAAAACCTCTAGTGATTCCATATCGTTTGACAAAACGGTTTAACATGCACACATCTTATATCCTTAGCTTTAATTGTATGGTTGTTCTACGCAATGTTGTTGGTTTATGAGGATTTGACCAACAAGTATGGAAAGCATGATGGAGATGAAGAAAAGATGGGGAAGGAACAATTGGATGGTGATAGAGAAGGAACAATGACAGTCCCATAATACTACTAATGCAATTATGAATGAAAAAATCAGTTGCAGCACAATAGGAGACGAACATATTTGTCACAGCAATCTGATGATAATGTTTGGGCAATTCAGCTTTCTGTTATTTGTATAATGAAAATAACAGATGACTCAAATGTGGATATGTATTCAACTTGAAGAATATATCTAGATGAAAATAAACAAAACATAATCTTGAATAATGAATTGCAAGGTTACATGAATTCTGTGTAAAATGAAAGTTAAAATGATGGAAAACTCTAAAGATAGCTTTCCAATAGAATGCGGATTTCTCTTCCAAGAAGGGAAGGATGCAAGAAATCGTGTCCCTCCTACACACCTGAGCAGGTTTTTTTCTAAGAACATTCCAAGAGTTTGTTTACACAAAGAGAGGCTAACATATGAACAAATGATCAATTTTCACAGTTTCCACTAAACAAGGGAAGACATCCTTCTTTAGCATACTAGAATCACTATGCACACCTCAGGATAGAGTATTAGCAACTAAGCACTGGTCCGTCGAAATGATTCAATTTTCTGAAGCCTAATCTGTTCTCTGAACTTGGCAATGAATTCACCAGCTTTTCTATCAACCTCACTTCCTAGATCCATATCATCAGCAAGGTCAAAGTCAGCTTCTTCATCTGAACTCGTGTGAGAATTGGTTAGCACAGTCTCTGAGTTCCCGTTGGATTCTGAGTTCTCCTTGGCCTCCACAATGTCTGTATTCGTAAAATGTTGCTTTGCTTCAGGCTCACTTTCAAAGAATGCTGAGCTTGGAATTGGTCCACTGTTGTCAAGAATGCCTTCTCTGGAATTGACTGGTGGTTTTGAATCCCCTTTTCGATTAATGCATTTCAAGGATGATGTTGTGTCAAATTGATTATAACGTACCTCATTTACGTCTCCACCTTCTTTTGGACAATTAACCTTTCTTTTTGATCTATCAATATAACTTCTTCGGGATCTAAATGTTCTGACTGATTTTCCCCTTGATGAATTATTCACAGGTGATGGCTGTTTCATGTCCGAGACCAAGGAGTTGACACTTTGTTTTCGTGTGTACGAAGAATCTTGTTTAAGATCCTTGCTGACATGCTTCAATTTATCTTCTGAACTTTCCAGCATGGTTATTTCTGAAGAAGAACCAATGTTAAATGCTCGAGACTTTGAGATATGATATGTTGCTTCACCATTCACAGGTGCAACATCCTTCAGTTTTTCTTTAGATGTGCGAAGTGTATCAAACTCTGAGGAAGAACCAACAGTAGATCGTTGAGCCTTTGAAGCAACAAATGCAGCTGCATCATCCATTGATCTCGCTGTTGGATGACTAACTTGGATGGGTGGAGGCTTGACATTCTTGAGTCTCTCAAGGTCTTGCTTTCTGGAGTTTAGCATCTCTGGAGAGGCAGAGAATATTGGTGAGATTGTTCTGGGCGAAGAAGAATTGGGAATAATTTGAGCGCGTACTCGAGTCCAGAATGACCATGGCTCTTGATGCTCAAACTCTGTTTCTCCAGCAGAGTGGGACTTAGAATGTGGATGACCTTGAACATGACATGTTTCTCTGCTGGAAGGATACATTTTCATCTTTTTTTCATCCTCCTCATAGTCATCTCTCAGCAGCACATTCATTTCTGAACATGACTCATTGCTAGATTGTTTGACATTTGAAGTTAAAACTGCTGATTCTCCAACGGATGCTCCTGTCTGTTGTGAAGTTGAGATGGGCATACTCTCAAATGCATAATGTGGCTCAGAGTGTGGCATTTTTCCACTTTCATTTTCTGAAGAATAAGAGGATGAAGGTGAGGTAATACTTGGTGAACAAGAAGTAGGACTAGTCCAAGAGGATACCGGTTTACTGAATGACCTAGACTTGAGATACCCAAACTCCAATTGTCCAACCGAGTGAGGTCTAGAATGTGAAGGCGGTCTAACTGTATTCACTTCTTCTAGCTCCCTCCTCTGAGACCTTGAGCGCCATGAAACTTGGCGAGGTCCAGAAGCTTCCTCAAACTTGCTCCTCAAATTGACTGAAGCCATACCTCTTATCTTCTCCTCACTAACTTCATAACCATTACAACCAGACGAACCCCCTGAATTAACAGTATCTTCAAAAATAAATTCAGAGTTTTCAGCATTAACTCTGTATCTCAGGCTCCTAACGGGCAAGCCTAAAGGTTTATGGTCAATGTGGGATAACTTTTCAACCCCATAATTTCCATTGGCAACAACCACCATGGATTCACCAAGAAAGTACTGTGAATTCCAAACTTGAGCTACTTCCCTCTCATTAAACACCTCCGTATTTTCGACCCCGCCTATCTCCGTAAAGGTTCTACTTTTCTCAACTTCATCAAGATTAGACCTTTCTTGACCCCTGTACTCATAATGCAAAAACTGAGAATCCCAATTTGGGATCACTCTTTTGTCATCAGACCCACATAAAATTTCAGCCCCATTTTCATCTGAAAAAGATCTACTTCTTTGACCCCCAACAAGCTCAAATCTTTCCTGTTCCCTACCCTCATGATTCAAGAATTGAGAATCCCAATTTGGGATCACTCTTTTCTCATCAGACCCACAATAATTTTCAAGCCCATCATCAAAGATTGAAACTACATTAGACATCCCAGGACCATATGCATCTGAACCATCAAATCTTGAATGTGTTTCAGCGCAAGTCTTGTTACTACTTCTTTTACAAAACAAACCATAACACACAACAATGCCAATGAACAAAAGATGAAACAGCTCCCAGAACTGAGTTACTATACTTTGAGTAATAAAGTCAGGAGCTTGGGAAGGAAAGAGTGGAACAACAACAAGAACAATCATGACTAGTACAGATTTCAAGAAAATGTCAGAGCGAGACTTACCCAAATGCTGCTGCTGCTTCACTGTTGAAGCTCTTTGAGGAACAACAAAATGGGGTTGCTGGGAATAGTCTGTAGATGCAGTTGCTGCCATTGTTGATTTTGGAGGTTAGGTGAAGCAGAAGAAAGGAAGACTTAACAACAAAGGGAAAGACAAAAAGGGCATGAGTGTGTGGAAGAGAGAGTTAATATTTCACTCTACTGTGTGAAAGAGAGAGAGAGAAGGAAACAGACAGCACATCAGTATTCAAAAGGTGTCATTATTTTATGGTTTTCTATCTCTCCATTATCAAGCAAACGTCCATTTTGTAGCGGTGATTGCGATCCACAATGTAACCAAAAAAAGAAAACATTGATCAGAGGATCATAGAATTCAGTAATTTTTGCTCGAAGTAATATACTTGTATTAAAAAGTTTACGATATATAAGGAATAAGCTTAAATATTTTATTAAATTTTGAGAAATGATTCATGTACATCCTTCGTTGTTTGTTCGAGAAAAGGCTCACTCATACCATTAATTAACAAATAATTATATGAATGAACTTTTTCTCAAACAAAATGTCATAGAAGTGCCAATTTTTTAATGGATTACATAAATCAATTATTTCTCAAAATTTGATGACATATTTGAACTTTTTTCTTAGTATTTATATAAATATCAACTTTAAAATTTAATTATTAACACTTGAAATCATGTTATAATATTTAAAACTCATTGAATTAAAATTTTAAACATTTACACATTAGTCCCTCCTGCATTTCTTATCATTTTGTTTTATGTTTGAAAATGCCACACATAAAATCTTGTTACCTTCTTCCTAAAGAAAATAACTTACTACAGAAAAAAATAAAAAAATCAATGACATAGATTGATATGAAGGTGCAAGCAATTAAATAAGCATTTTGATAATATTTAGAAATTCAAATAGGCAAGGGTAGATTTGTCAAAAAATTACTTATTTTTTATACATTGTTGGTGCAAGCAATTAAATAAGCATTTTGATAATATATCGAAATTCAAATAGGCAAGGCTAGATCTGTCAAAAATTTACTTAATTTTTATACATTGCTTTGGGAGTCAACCTAGCAAAATGTTCTATTTGAAAAAAATACATAATTTCTAATGCTTCATGAAACAAACGTTCGTAATCCTCCTTCATGTAATGTAACCCTACTTTATTTACGGACATTTTCCACCTCACATTTAAACTTATTTTTATCATGTAGGTAAAGCTAACAGAACATTAAAAGTTATTTGATTTATTTGGATATAAAATTTAGAAAATTTAATTATTTAATTAAGAGGGGTTGTATTTGTAAGTTTAAGAAACTAAGAGGAATATAACTGCAATTTACCCATTTATATACCAAGTGTTGTAAAAATAATAATCAAGATTCTCACTCCTGTTGGTAAATCATCAAGACCAAAATTTGAAGCATCCAAAAACACTCTCAATAAAGATCCCTAAAGCTGATTGCTTGTGCAATTGGGGCTCAAGGTTTTGGAGCTGTCTACAAATGGCTGAGATTGTAGAAGCAGATAATTACGAAGGCATAATCACAAGAATCGAGCACAAGTCCCGCAAGATCGAAAGTTTACTCAAACAGTACACAAATTTCTACCCTTTATAAAGTTCCAATTTTTCCTTTTTCATATCTGCATAAAAACAAAACCCCACATCTATAATTGTTTAGTAATGAATACCCATTTGTGATTTTGGTTATTTGTTAGGTATAAACCAGTGGAAGCTCTGAAAACAGCTCTAGAAGGATCACCTCCCAAGACCAAGGATGAAAGATGCAAGGTTCAATCTTTTTGCTCATGTATTTTGTAAAAGTATGTTTTTTTAATTAAAATATGAGTCTACTAACAACTTGTGAGTTGACAGTTTTTTTTTTGTATGTTTGTGTTTGCAGTCTGCTAATTGGATAGTGGTGCATAGGGCTATAATGGCTATCAAGGATGTGGATAGTTTGTTCTCTGCATTGGATCCTGAGTACTATGATATTCTCATGAAGTAAGCTCATTTTTGTTCCTAATTGTTCTATGTATTTAGGCCTAGATGTGAATCATGTCCATAGAAAATTGTTATGGTGGTACGCTACGAGTACTATATCTCCGATGCTTCATTATTGCCTACTGGAATATAGAATGTAAATGGCAAGATCATGGGAATTGTGTGAAATCAGTGATTTTATTTACTTGAGTGGCTTTGATGCATTTTTGACTGATTGAGATTTGGACAAAGGGACTCCACTTAATTATCGATACTTGTTTAGCAATCCTCAAATTATTATTGTTGAGCCTCTGGTGCTGCTGTTATGCATACATAAATGGGATGTGATGCAAGGCTTGTAATCCCATCTTCACCAAGATATTTAGAAATTTGATATTTCAGTTGAGTAACAAAAATTAATGCAAGGAATGGAAAATAAAGAAATCTAAATCTGGCAGAGAAGTATCCGACAATATTCTAATGAAACTAAACCTCCAATGGGAATCAGAGATGGTATTAGTGAAGTTCCAAAGCTTGTCTTTCCAGGAAATAACTGACAAACTCTTTGAGCTGATGGTGTTTCAATGCATTAAGAGATTCCTGCAATTACATACATATACAATTAATTTTAAGATCAAGAAGAAAGTGGCATACATAAAATGTTCTGCTCTATGATTAAATAGAGAAATGTTGATCTGTGTCTATTTGCTTATAAGGACCAGTTTAAAGTAAGCATGTTCAAGTGGAAATGACCAGGAAGGAATAGCCTAGTAATAAATATCCTTCCACCTCCAGTTTTGATGTCGAGGTTTGAGTTGTCAATGGGAGAAAAATGGAAAACACCACTGTTGGACTCCTAGGTTTGGGAGCTTAGGAGATGGGGTTTACCATGCTTAGAAAATAAAAGAAGTTAAAGTGAAATAATTGTTGAAGCTCTTATATCGAGTATCATGGCCTGAAAATCACATATTTTGAGATTGCACATTCTTATACACTGCACTAAATATCTTATGTTTATTTACTTTAGGTTACAATGGATTTGAGATGGGTCATGAAATCTATTGAACATTAGACACTTGGTTGAAGATTTCCAAAGACCTCTAGTTGGACATCTTGGTAAATGCCAACAATATGCCTCATCAAATATGATCGACAACATGCAAGCATTTTTTTACCTTAGTTTGGGTTTTTAATGTGCAACAACTAGCTTAAACTCGGTATTGGTCTTACATCTCCATGAATACAAGATATTGTAGCTTTAAAGAAGTGTTTTTTTTAATAAATTCACCATGTTGGTAGGTGAGATTGTCTTTTCATTGATTTTCCATCACCAGCAACCAGGGACCTGGTGTAATACTCCCTAGTTGCTTGATCCGATCCAAATCTCAGTCCTGAAATCTGAGGTGAGACTACATTTTTAAACACTTAAATAAAGTTGAAGGAATCATCTGACAAGAAGGATCTGAAAGTTCATTAGGAATAGCTTGGGTTAGTATGCTTCTCCGGCACTAAGATGAAGATATTTTGGCTCAAGAACCAAGAGACATACACTTACTCTTATCTATATGGTGTTTCTTTACAAAACTTTACCTTCAACATATGATAAAGGGCTGAATTCAGGGGTTGGAAGGGATAATACATGGGCTTGAAGTGCTATTTTCTGTAAACATCTGAAAATAATAACTTGGTGAAAGAAGCAAAGTTGGCCCTACTCTTAAATGCGCCAGCATAGTATTTACTACTATCATATATTAGCTTAAAATATTGGCTGAGGAGATTGAGACTAGAGAGATATAGAGCCTTAACTTGTTACTGGGATGAGTTGGAGGAATTTTGCATGATCTGCAGTCAAGATAGGTTTGACCTATCTACCGGTCATGTTTGGGTACTTTTTATTGATTTTATAAGGGTTAAAATGAGTTGAGTTAGGACAGTAATCAGGCTTTGATATTATGATCTTGATTTTGAACTTGAGATGCTCAGGTTAGTATAGTTTTCCCAGTATCAGGGAGACACCCTGCTGTCTTGTAGCTTAGAATAGTATGGGATAGCTTGGTCCTGCAAAGCAAGGAAGAAACACTGAAAGTATGGTCATAGAGATTTAATCCATACTTCTTATTGATTTTATAAGGGTTAAAATGAGTTGAATTAGGACAGAAATCAGGCTTTGGTATTATGATCTTGGTTCTTGAACTTGAGATTCTCAGGTTAGT
>JAJOOO010003311.1:0-17877 GCA_029582685.1 Solanum piurae
CCTCACCCCACTAAAACAAAATTTCATTTTTTCACCCCTACCCTCGACCCCCCTACCCCCTACCAGCCCTGCCCACCCCCCTCCCAAAAAAAATTTAAGTTTGTTTTTAAAAAAAAATTCAATTTCAAAAATTATTTTCTGCTCTAGTATAAATAAAAGATATTTCTCAAAAACATTTTTTCATTCATAAATCAAACACTAAAAATCTTTTTCAAAAAATATTTTTTAGTCACCAACCAAACATGAGAAAATAAGTCAAAAATCAACTTGTTTTCCAGGAAAACATTTTCTAAAAAAACATTTTTCATGGAAAACATTTTCCTTCATACCAAACACACCCTAAGTTAGAATCAACAATATGGCAAACCTGAAGATAAACCACCGGAAGAAGAAGTTTTTGGGAGTAGGTGAAACCTAATTGTTTATTTCAAGCATGAGTAGAAATTTCGAAAGAGATACTAGATATTTTGCTACTTGTGTTTGAAATTTCTCCACGTGGATAGAAAATTGTGAATAAGTACCAATTGACAATTATACCCTTAAAAGATTATTCTAGATCTGTGTAAAGTAACAACTGTACTATGCCTTAACAACGTCTTAATTTATTTTTAACTGTTACAGTGCGAAACAGAAATCTTTTTGTTTTTATTTTTTATAAATAAATGGAGTAGAAGAGGAAATGGAAGACTTGCATGCTAATAAACCAGAGAAAATATAGACGTGTTGTAAGGTTTTAAGGAAAACAAACATACCTCCAATTTGGTGAAGGGTAATAATGGAGGATTTTTAGAAAAGGATTTTGATGAAAGAGGCCCTTAGTGCAGGTGATATTTTTATATGAAACAAGCCTACCCACCTTTCCTGGAACTCGAAATAATCCCTCTGCTCTAACTACATTTTACCTTCAAGATTATGAAAATGTTTCTTCATTTATCATTTCGCAAAATATTTTCATCAAATTCACACCCTTCATTATATTTGAGAATAAAACTACAAAGTAATTGGGAAAAAGAAGCCAAGATCCTAAGAAAATTTAGCAAATTCATGTAGCCATTTTTATGGATATTGGTTACTATTACAGTGTGAATCGAGAAAAAACTAAAAGAACATGTTCATACGGTCTTGAAGAACAACTATAACACGAAGAAGACAACTTTTAAGAATTTTTGAAAAAAAAAATCATACCTAGAAAAGACTTTTGCTAGTGTCTCATTAGGAATGAAAAATGAAACGTCCGCATCCTTCTAGAATTCCACTAAGATACAACTACTATTTTGCCCTTAAATATAGTCATATTTTTAAAACTGCCTTTCATCGTCCCACCCTTAATGTTTCTGTATAATAGAAATATATAAAGTATCTTAACATCCCAAAAACAAAGGAAAAAAGAGAATATTAAGACAAATGGAGTATCTAATTTTTTTAGAAGTAGGTAGCTTTGAACACTTTATTCCCCTTGAACGCATCAATGGGTGCAGGCAAAACAGTTCATTTTATTTGTCTATTATTTTTTTATATTTATTTTTATTTTTATTTGTTCATGTTTTACTTAAACATTAATTAATTATATCTCAAATCTTTTTTCAGGATTTAATACATTAAATATCAATTAATAGGTATAAAATAGTAAAATAATCATGTGAAATTTAAATATAACAAGTAAAAATAAACTAAGGAATATAAGCAAATTAGCCAATCAAGTTGACCTGAAATTCAACTAGTTGAGTTCAATTATAAGATTATTCAATATTTATGAAACACTTTTATAAAAACCGTCAAATTATTACTTTCTTTGTCCCGATAAAAAATACTACTATAAATTACAAGAATTAAAATTTTAATTAAAACATTTAATGATCATACGAATAAATTATGATTAATTTTTTTTAATTTAATTATTAAAATTCAAATTATATCATATAAATTTGACCATAGTATAATTCTTCTCTTTCATCATCCACACCCCCACACTTTCATTTTTTTTTCTTTTGTTTGGGACTGAAACGACTATTTGTGGGACTTGGAATACTTTTCTTGTTGTCATCAATTATGAGATGGATAGACTTTTCTAACTATATAATATACGACTAGACGCAAGTACATATAAATTCAACTTGCTTGTAGCCCACATCCTTCTATGATGGCGCTTGACTGCTAAAAATGACTTAGACCTCTTATCTGCTACATTAGGGATAAATGGTTGATACTCGCTCAACCTAAAAATGTCGTTTTGTGGCTGGTTAGGAGGTCATTTATTTATTTATTAAATTCTGCATAATTTGTATCATATTTAGTATTCTCTCTGTTTCATTTTATATGAGTTAATTAGACTTGATACAGAGTTTAGGTGTCACGATCCAAACCGCCGTAAATGACATCCACACTAACTCTCTGGTGAGAGAACCATCTATCAACTCAAAGCTTAACTTATAACATCATTTCTAAAGTCAAGTCATAACATAAATAGAAGAGAAACAGTTTAAAACAGCTAAAGAATTGAGTTACCATAAACTCAATCAAAATTCACAATATTTGCGAAAATAAACCCCTAGAAACGGATGAAAGTAGTTGTGTCAAAATTTTAAATTTAAATAGGCAGAAACGGGGATGCAACCCCGAAGGTTGAAACAAAAATCCAATAATCCAAAGTCTGTGTCCGAAAAGATGGACAAGAAGATGTAGAGGAACCCATGGCCAATGGTGGAGCTAGAAATTTTATTAAGGGTGTCCAAGAATAATGGAGTGTGTGGCTGTCAAAATAAAATAAAATAATAAATATTGTGCTATTTGGGGGTTCAAACCCGGAATATATATATATATATATATATATATATATATATAACGTAATTTTCCGATGAAAAATATCCCTTAACTGAGGTCTAGTATCAGCCGCTGATAGATGCCTTGTACTCAACAAAAAAAAAAAATTTGCAATATCAATATACAACCATAGTATACTGATGGGATCACACAACCAGTTCCAAAACAAGAATGTAAACAACCAACTCCACATATATAGTAATACAGTTAACATGACATATCATCAACAATTATGAAACAACTCGGACTCTCAGTCCTCATCTGGGTTAATTTACACATGAAACATGTCTCATATATCACATACAAGGGGGAATCCATGTTAAGTGAAGGTGTGTCAAGCGACACCTTCCTCGAAATATTTTACTAAATATATGTATTAATAATAAGGCAGAACGCATAAGCGGCCCCTTAAACTCGTAAGGATTTTCCTTATAGACACCTTAACAAGGACACCTTCCTATTGAACACTTAAACCACTCAAAAAATGTACCTATCAGACACACCTGTCTGACTTGGCACTTATCGTGTGAGGCATTTATTTTAAGGTGGAGCGTGTGACATTACACATCTCCTACGTGGAAAAATCTAATCCTACGTGGTAATACACATCACAAAACACCTAACCCCTCAGTCATTTCTCTAAATCCCCAAAACGTGTTCCAAAAAACCCTAGATATTTCTTTCACGATTCCCGCTCAATATGTGGTCGATTCAAGAAAGTTGATCAATAATCTTCATGTTTTCTTCCTACGGCGTGGTCGATTCAAGAAAATAACTTTTGTTGTTGTGTTTTAGGGTTGATTCGAGAAAGCTAGGAGATTTTGTGTTCAATCTTGTGAAGTAAGTTCATTTTCGAATCTCTATGACTATTGATGTCAATTTCCCCTTTAAATATAGTGTCTATTTTGGATATTACTACAGTGATGATGTTTTGTACATATGTGAATAAAGTTTGAATTTTTTAGGATTTTCTTGTCAGTAATTTGTCGGATTTATTTGAATTTTTTTCAGGGAATCTTATGAATATTATTATAGTAACTTGCTTTCACCATGGTGGTAAATTTGTGGAAGGCACATCTGGTGGAGGTTTCACTTACATAGGGGAAAGTGAAGTGGAATATGTAGGTATCGATAAAGACCACTTTTCTTTAATGGAATTGCTTTTTTATACTAGAGATCTGGAGTATGTTACTGTGGGTGGATTTTATTTTAAAGACCCTACAACCAATAACTTTGTTTTAGTGGATAACAATTTCAGCTTACTAAACCTTATAAAAGACCTAGGTGATGGTGACCTTTTGGACTTGTATGTTGAACATGTTGTGGATGAGGTAGAGGTTATTAAAGATGGGGTCCCTACAGGTTATCTTTGTGGGCCAACAGTTGGTGAAAATATTAATGAGGATGGGGTAGAAAACTCACATAATATTAATTTGGATGAAGGGGCCCAATCTGAGAATATTAATGTTGAAGTTGGTGTAGATGATGCATCAGATCTTGAAGGTGTTGAAACAGATTGGGATATTAGTGATGATTCCCAAAAAATTGCTATTCCAGATGATGATGACTCAGAGATTGATGAAGAGTTGAGAACTCTTAGAAATTAAAGGAGAACCAAATTGCAGAGGAAAAAACTTGTTCCTACAGAGGAAATAATTCTTGGAGTAGCTGGTGTTGATAGAGGATTTGAAGACATTGGAAGGGACAAAGTTGCTAGGTATGTAGGAAGATTGGGGGGGGAGATGAGCAGTATATTGATAGTTCAGAATTGGATAGTGATGACAGTAGGGATTAATTAGATCCTGAAGCTGTGAAAGGTGTTGATTTACCAGCTAGAAGAAAAAGTAAAAAGGTTAGATTTGATCCTGATTGTGTAGTTGCTATATTTGAGCTTGGTATGATATTTGAAAATGCCATAGAATTTAAAAAGGGTGTGGCAGAGTATGCTGTGAAATTTAAAGTCAAATTAAAATTGAGGCCTAATGAAAAACATAGAGTCAGAGTTGAATGTCAGCATAAGAAATGCAAATGGTTGATGTATGCTAGTCTAGACAAAGACTCTGCTGAATTTATTGTTAAGAATTACTATCATGTTCATCAGTGCCCTACCACACCAAAAAACAAGTTGTGTACATTTAACTTTATTGCAAATAAGTTTAGGGACAAAATAGTTTCTCAACCTTATATAAAGTTGTGGGAAATTCAAGAGTTGGTGAGGAAGACGACAGGATTGTATGTATGAAGAACTCTTTGTTATCCGGCAAAATTGATGATTCTCAAGGAATTTATGGGTGATTGGAAGATGGAGTTTGCAAGGTTGTGTGATTATGCAGACATGATAAAACAGACTAATCCTGGTAGTTCATGTTGGGTGAGGACAGACAGGGAATCTACTCCAGGAAAGAATATGTTTGTTTACTTTTATGTTTGTTTGATGCATTAAAGAGAGGTTGGTTGGAAGGATGTAGAAAAATCATTAGTTTTGATGGATGCTTTCTGAAAGGTGCTTGCAGGGGTAAATTATTAGTTGCAATTGGTAGGAATGGAAATCAACAAATGTTTCCAATTGCTTGGGCAGTTGTTGATCAAGAAACAAAGCACAGTTGGAGTTTCTTCATCAACTTCTTGATACAAGATCTAAACTTAGACACTGGACATGGATTGACTGTGATGTCTGATATGCAAAAGGTTAGTTTAATGTTAATTTTATTTAATTTTGATCTCATTACCTATTTATTTAATTATTATTAGTCATAAATATCAATTTCAATTATTATGATATGTAGGGTCTTGTAGCAGCCATAATGGAGTTGCTGCCAGATTGTGAGCAGAGGATGTGTGCTAGACACATCTGGTCCAATTGGCAGAAGAATTGGAGAGGAGAAGAAAGAAGAAAACAATTCTGGAGATGTGCAAAATCAAGTGTTGAGGTAAAATTTCAAGATGAAATGGACAGACTTGATAAACTTGGTAATAAGAAGATCTGTGGGGACTTGTTACATTATGAAAAAAAAGACATGGTGTAAAACATATTTTAAGGAGCATGCTAAGTGTGATATTGTTGAGAATAATGTGTGAGATATTTAATTCTTGGATATTAGCTGCTAGACATAAATCAATTATCATCATGTTAGAGGAGATTAGACATAAGATAATGGATAGAAATGTTGAGATAAGAAAATTTGTTGACACTTGGATATCAGACATTTCTCCTATGGCAAGTTTAGTACTTGAAGAAAACAAAGATTATGCTAGAGGTTGTCAAGTTAGGTTCAATGGCCAATTTGGATATGAAATTTTAGATAGTCATTATAGGCATATTATTGATATCAGAAAGAAGACATGTACTTGTAGAACCTAGCAGTTGAGAGGCATACCATGTCAACATGTTGTTTTGGCATATCAGCATGCAGGCCAAGACCCTGAAGATCATGTTGTACATTGGTATAGAAAAGATACTTTCATGAAGGCTTATAATTACTTTATCCAGCCAATACCTAACATGAAAATGTGGCCTCACACTAGTGATATAGTGATTGAGCCTCCTGAACCAAAGCAAATGCCTGGCAGACCACCAAAATGCAGAAGAAAGTCAAAGGATGAGCCAAGAAAGAAGTATGGAAAGTTGTCCAAGAGAGGTGTAAAAATGACTTGCTCCAAGTGTCATCAACAAGGCCACAATAATAAAGCCTGCAAATATGTGGTAATACTCAAGCCAACCTTTAATTACTTCAATTAAATAGATAAAATGCAATACAATTTTTACACTATTAAATCTTCTGAAATGGGTTAGCCTGGAAGCTTAAGCCAATCTGCTAGCTCAAGTCAGCCTCAAAGCTCAAGGCAACCTACAAGTTATAGCCAGCCACCAAGATCAAGTGTAGGTTCTAGCCAGCCACCAAGCTCAAGGAAACCAACAAGCTTTAGCCAACCACCAAGCTCATGCCAACCTGTAGGTTCTAGCCAGCCACCAACCTGGAGACCATCACAACATGACAGCTCATGCCAACAATCAACTTCTATCTGTGATGATACTTCCATTGTTAGAAGAGTTCAACAAGTGGGAAGAGGCAGGGGAAAAGGCAGGGGGATAGGAGGCGATGATACTTCAACTGTTACAGGAGGGCAACAAGCAGGAAGAGGTAGGGGGAAGAGAATGAGCATCAACATCAACAAGAGGAAACAAAAGGCCTAAGACTGTAGGATTTGGCATCTACACTGATGATATAAGTGGCAGACAAACATTAAATGTAAGAGCATAACCAACTTCAATTATTTATAATCTACTTTGATAATAGACACTTATTTTAGTTTCTTGTATACAGCCTGGTATAGCAGGTGAAAGAGTTGTTACTCCAGCTGTTTTCAAGTGTGCAACACCAACAAACATTGATATTGGTTATAAGCCTCGTGGACTGAAATGGAAGGGTAAAGATGTTGTCACCACTCCACAATTACAACGTATGAGTAATTCCAAAGGGGGTGGATCTGCAAACGTCTAGTGCAACAAGAGCAAGAACAGAGGGGTGTGACTACTTTAATATGTTTTGGGTGTTTTTGATGTACGCTTAGGGGTTGTTTTATTTGAATATGTAATGCAAGCAGGAAATAATATTGAGACTGCTTTAATATGTTTTGTGATGTTTTTAATGTACACTATAACTAGTGGTTTAAATGTGGATTTTCTTACAAGGAAATGCCAAGAATTTTTTGTCGATCATTCATGCTTGTTTGGAGCTTAATGTTATTGTGTTGTTCACTTAGTATGGTTATTGTTCTTTGGAGGTGAAGAAAGCAAGGAAGAAGCTTGAAAAAATGTCACTTAAGGCATCTCTGTATCCTCTCCGTGACGTGGAGAGAAAATCAAATTCCAGGCAGAGCACTCTGTGCCCTCTTCACGTCGTGGAGAGGGATTCCTAAATTAATTCAACAAAGCGAGTTTGAGGCAGAACACTCTGTGGAGTGCCCACGTCGCGGAGATGAGCAATTGTGTGCGAATGGGAATTTAAAGACGCCTCCGCGTCGCGGAGATGAGCAATATGATAGGTTAATGAACAACTTATCTCCATTCCTTCTTCCAAAATCAGTACAACAGAAACACAAAACTACTAATACAATCACTCTAAGACTACTAACATAAATAGTTCCATATAGCGAAAATCACGAGTGCAATAACGCATATGATCCTGATTTTTCTTGCCCGCTTCCTCTCTTGTTCATAGAATTTGATTCTTTTCAATAGACCCCATATGATCTTTTTTGCTTGAGGCGGTGTTTCATCATCGTACCATCGAAAATAATCGCATCCACCTCTTCTCTACACAAATTATCAAAATAATTAAACTATAATTAGCGATTGACAACGATTTGTTTAACCAGATTAGAATAATGATAAAAAGCTTACCTTTGTGTTTTTGCAGCAAAAAAATCGACGTCCTGTATTAAGTTGTGTCCATGAAGTTTTCAATTCAGCATTGATCTCACATCGACAGAACACATTTGCATCTGAAGAAGTTAAAATCGATAAATTGGACATTTCCTTCGCTGTGAAGAAGACGAATGAAGATTTTTTTTTTATCTCCACTGTAGTAGCAACAATGGTGAGATGTGGAGAAGAAAGAGACGAGAAATAAAAAAAGGGATGAATCTAGGGTTGGATAAATAAAAGGGGAAGATTTTGACCGTTAAGTATATTAAAATGTGTCAATCAGACACATCAGTTTTTTTTTTCTCACTTCACGCGCTCAAAAGGAGTGCCTCACACGATAAGTGCCAGGTCAGACATGTGTGTCTAATAGGTACATTTTTTGAGTGGTTTAAGTGTTCAATAGGAAGGTGTCCTTGTTAAGGTGTCTATAAGGAAAATCCTTACAAGTTCAAGGGGCCTCTTATGCATTCTGCCAAAATATTAATTTAATATTATCTGCGCATTGTGTGAGTACTAGCACATTTGAAAAGTACCTTAGTAAAGTCATATTTATCCATGTTCAAACTATCTATGTGGATCCATATTACTCTATATAATAGATGAGAATAGAGGAGCTTAGGGTCAAGAGGGCATTTCCGTCATTTCACTATTACTCTACATAATAGATGAGAATAGAGCGTACAATATTGCTTTATCTGATTTGGAGGCCATTCATTCTACAAATGTACTCATCTGCTGTTGCTTTATCTGATTTGGAGGCCATTCATTCTACATGTGTACTCATCTGCTGTTTCTTAAGGAAACGTGTACTCATTTGCTCTTTCTTAAGGAAATTTCTACAATCTTTTTGTTTCTCCTTCTCTACATCTTTTGCTTCTCCTTTTCTTCCTTTTCATTTCTTGGTTTATCATCATCTTCCCCTCTGTTTGCTGAAATTGCTGCTCAATATATTCGCTGGTTGTACAGTTAACTATCACGTAAGAGTTTTCTACTCTTTTCTCTTCACTTTATATTGTCTTTGGGTTTTAATTTTAAAAATCTATTTGTCGGGTGCTTCTTCCAGTGAAAGATTTAGCTTGCTTCTCTGGTTACCTTTACTTATAATTTTGAACTACTTGGTGATTAGGTCCTCAAACATCTACCAAAACACTAATAAATTTTTTCCCCTGAATTTTCATTTTGGTGTCTGATGAAAATGCAAAATGAAATGACCGAATGGAAAAATGGAATGGGAATTAAGAACATTGTTACTAATCAGTTTGCTACATTGAAAAATTGGGCATTCCCACTCACTCTAACGTTACAATTATCACTTCAATAAAATAGAAATAACAAATTCATGTTTTCCTTTCGTGTGCCTCCAAATTAATATTCCTACCTTAATTCATAGTCATGCTTTAAAAAAAATTATGCTCTAAATTATTTGTTAAATTCTTTCCAATATAGAATATTTGAATTATTGTATATATTCAATTTATCAGCGTTGTCATTCTTTACGATCCCAATTATTTGTTAAATTCTGTGTAAAATAGAATGTTTGTATATATTTAATTTACCATTGTTGTGATTCTTGACGATGTTGGTGCTGCATTATAGATTAGTAAAGTGATTACAATATCAATGAATCATCAACAAACAAGAAAGCGTCTTGCCAACACAACAGAGTTTTACAATAAGAATGCCAAACAACGCGAAATTTATCAAAATATGCCCACATATGGAAAAAAGGCACTTCTGCTACAACGACGCACGAATAAAAGAGAGGCAACAACTAAGCGTATTCTTGGAAATACAAAGTCTCCGAATCCTGCTGAACCAATATGTTTTACTCAAGATAATGTTGATGGTGGATGCTCTTCCTCTATTTTAAAGTCAGGTTGGGACATCTAATTGATCACTTCTTATATTCTTATATGTATGTTGTTATTCATGCTTATAAACATTTTCCTGATAGTAATCAGTACGTCTGATATTTTTAGGACACCAACTGTGCTACAAAGGAAAAAAAAAGGTCTATTCCTTTGGAGTTTTCAAAAATATAGGCTTGTTAATCTTTGTTCACCATCTATTCCTGCATTTGCTCTGTCTGTTCATTTAGTAGATATTTGTGTTAAATGAGGTTCCATTTTAGTCACCTCAAATGTGTTAAGACGCTTCAACCTTTGAAAGGGTTTCAACTATCGATTAGCACTAACATGAAACTTCAGTTAACTTATTTCTTTTAACTGCCATATACATCTCAGGTAAAGAATAACATTACACTCTTATTATGCAGTTACTGAGCGTGACACTCTTTCTTCATCCAATGTGGTTGACCAAGGGAAAAAATGACTTATCCTTTTTATGCGTTTGAAAAAGGTAAACCCAGAAGTTGTACTGTCCTTAGCTTTGTGTCTATTGTACATATTGATTTATCAATAATTGTCATGAATCAGGTTCAACATCGGGTACCACAAATGATTCACATATCGAAATCGTTGAAGCTGTTAGAACCAATGGTCAGTGTGCCCCCTTATTGATTTTTACCATCTTCCTACTTTCATTACTTACAGTTGTTTGTAATATATAGGTCTTGCAAAAGGTAAAAAATTCGTTGCTAATATTAGCCAACTACGATCTGATTATGTCCACTTACAAAAAGCTCCAGATTGTAAGTTTTGCGTTGTCAAAAGATTTCAATATGAAGCCCCTGAATTCTGTTGTGGCAAAGGTACGATCAAATTAACCTCCCATCGAATGCCAGCTACTCTGAAAAATTTATATATGGGAAATGATGCAGAATCAAAGCATTTTCAAACATACATCAGAACATGTAACAATCTATTTGCATTTACTTCACTTGGTGTTAATTAGGACAGAGATTTAGCTAAGCGAAATTGTGGTATTTATACATTTAAGGTTCAGGGACAGATGCATCACTTGATAGATTCTTTATATCCCAGAGAAATAAAAGCGAGAAACTTATCGCTATACTTTTATGATAACATGAATGAGATTGAAAATAGAATGACTTGCACTGATAAATTGCACGAATCGATAGTGATTGAACTTATGAACGTGCTAAAAGATAATCCATATTCAATGTTCCTCCGATCTTTAGCAAGCACGCCGAACTTGCAAAATTTTCACATAACATTGAAATGTGATGCTGGATTGGATCAACGAGTATATAATCTGCTTACTACTACAGAGATTGCGGCAATGTGGGTTGATGAAAATGATAATTATACTGCTCATGCACCGCATGTTCAAGTTTATACACACTGTGACAAAACACAAAGAGTCAACTACTATTTTGGCTGTTATGATCCTTTGCAATACCCACTATTATTTCCACATGGAGAAGGCGGGTGGCATTGTGGTATCAAAAAGTTTCACACTAGACAAAATATTTGTACAAATCTTACTTTACTTGAGTTTGAACAATTGCCGAGTATAAATTTTTTTGCCTTTATTGATGGATACCTTGATATGGAAGCCCAGCTTTTACAAAAAGGAAAAAGTAAAAGAGATACAGTTTCAGTTCGAGAATATTATTGTTATAAATTTCAGATGAGAAATGATGATGAAGATGAAATTTTGCATACAGGCAGATTATTACAGCAATATGCAGTTGATGTATATATAAAATTAGAAACACAAAGATTGGACTTTGTTTTCTTTAATCAAGATTTGTTCAGAATGAGTATACTAGGAGGACTTTTTGATGTTTTGAGACTTGGCGAACGAGATGCTTCTAATGTTGGAAAACAAACATTTCTACCAAATTCCTTTATAGGAGGACCTAGATATATGCGACAACGTTATATGGATGCTATTGTATTAGTTCAACAGTTTGGAAATCTTGATCTATTCATAACTATAACATGTAACCCATCTTGGCCAGAAATAAAAGAACATCTATCATCAAGCGATGAGGTACAAAATAGACCTGATTTGATTAGCCGAGTATTCAGAGCTAAAGTAGAACTGAAAACGGATATACTAAAGCGAAATATCTTTGGAAAAGTTGTTGCTTATATGTATACTATTGAGTTCCAGAAACGGGGATTACCCAATGCTCATTTTCTTATTATATTGAGTAATGAGCACAAACTATTGACAGTAGAGGCATACGATGATATAATTAGAGCAGAATTACCAGATAAATGTACAGAATCAACTTTGCGTAAGCTTATCATTAAGCATATGATGCATGGTCCTTGTGGTAGTTTAAATCCAACAAATTCTTGTACAAAAAAAAAGGGTTATTGCAAGTTCAAATACCCAAAAAAGTTCACTGATCAAACATCAAAAGGGAGCAATTCTTATCCAAGTTACAAAAGGCGAAATACAGGAGAAGTTATGAAAGTAAGACATCAATACTTGGATAACTCTTGGGTGGTTCCATATAATCCGTATTTACTTGGAAAATTCAACTGTCACATAAATGTGGAAGTTTGCTCCGACATCAAAGTTGTGAAGTATCTCTATAAATACATTTGTAAAGGTCATAACAAGATTGCATTCTGTGTAAAAAATAACGATGCTGCCATAGAGATAGACGAAGTAAAAGAATATCGATCTGCTAGATGGGTTTCTCCTCCAGAGGCTGTATGGCGCCTTCTTGGTTTTGCTATAAGTGAAATGTCTCCCAGCGTTTATCGCCTTCAATTACATCTTCATAACGAACAATTTGTTTCTTTTAGAAGCAATACAGATATAAATACAATTCTGAATAATCCTATGATCAGAAAAACAATGTTAACATAATTTTTCTATATGAACAGAACTGACAAATACGCTATTGAACTCAATTTATTGTACACACAATTCCCTGAGTATTTTGTGTGGTCATCTAGTGACAAAGTTTGGACACGTAGACAAAAACGTTGTGTTGTTGGACGAATTGTGAAATGTCATCCCACTGAAGGAGAACGATATTATCTTAGATTACTATTAATGCATATACGAGCACCAACATCATACAAAGATTTTCTAACAGTGGATGGAGAGCGTTGTACTACTTTTAGAGAATCTGTCGTGAAAAGAGGATTATTACATTGTGATAACAGTTTCGTAGACTGCATGTCTGAGGCTGCCAGTTATCAGATGCCACATAGCTTAAGACACTTATTTTCTACATTATTAGTATATTGTGCTCCAGTCAACCCAAGAAAGCTATGGGAGCAATTCCAAGATTCAATGCTCAAAGACTATAAAATGTTACAGACTATTGAAAGAAAAGAAATTCGATATCAAGCTTTAAATCATATTAATGACATTTTTCATTCTATGGGGCATGATATAAATGAATATGAACTCATCCCAGAATGTATCAACTCTTCTGCAACAGCGAGAGAGGCAAATGTCGTTCATTTTGAGAGATCTATTACTGTTACTGAAGACGATATTCTCTTGCATAAGAAGTTGAACAAAAAGCAAATGATTGCATATAATGTGATTACAGAGAGAATATTTTCAAACAAAGCAGGAGCATTCTTTATAGATGGTCCAGGAGGTACAGGAAAAACTTTTTATATCGTGCCTTATTAGCAACTATACGATCAATGGGATACATAGATTTAGCAGCAGCCACATCTGGTGTTGCTGCTTCTATTCTTCCAGGTGGACGTACAACATATTCACGTTTTAAGATTCCCATTGATTTGGATGAAAATTCAAGTTGTAACATAAGTAAAGAAAGCTCGCTTGCAGGTTTAATTCGAGAAGCAAAATTAATTGTTTGGGATGAAGTCTCTATGGCTAAAAGAAGAATGATAGAAGTTCTTGATCTGCTCTTAAAAGATCTGATGAATATAAATGTATTATTTGGTGGAAAAGTTATAGTTTTAGGAGGCGATTTCAGACAAACTCTTCCGGTTGTACGATATGGAAAGAAGAAGGACTTTATTGCCCAAAGTTTGTTATATTCTACCATTTGGAGTGAACTTGAAAAATTTCATTTATCGAAAAATATGAGAGAAAAAATAGATCCCACATTTTGTGATTATCTTTTGAGGATTGGAAATGGACAAGAGCAGGTCAACCCAACAAACAAGATTGAAATCCCAGACCCTTTGATTATTCCTTATACAATAGAAAAAGAATCTTTACATAAACTATTTGCAGCAACATATTCAAATTTAAATCCATCTTACTGTGATTTATCTCCTACAGATTCCCATGTGATTTTGACAACTAAAAATGATTTTGTTGATGAAATTAATGACATGCTTATCGATTGATTCACAACAAAATCAAAAACATTTATTGCGACTTATGAAGCTCTTGACTTTAACAATCAAGCACAATTTGAAGACCTGCTACACACTTTACACCCCCCAGGTTTGCCCCCTTATATATTACGTTTGAAAGAAAATTGTCCAATTTTATTGTTACGAAATTTAAATTCATGTGAAGGTTTGTGTAATGGAACACGATTGACCTGCTCTGATTTTAAAACTCATGTTATTAGTGCTAAGATTACCACATGCGATTTCAAAAATACACATGCGTTTATTCCAAGAATACCATTATTATCATCACAAGATGAAAAAGTTCATGTTCAATTTAAAAGAACACAATTTCCCATTAGATTATGCTTTGCTATGACTATAAATAAAGCTCAAGGTCAAACTTTAAATTTTGTTGGAATTTACTTGCGAGAACCTGTATTCTCACATGGTCAACTTTTTGTTGCTTTATCGAGAAAGAGTTCAAATTCTGTCAGAATACTTATTCGACCATCTACACCAACTAACCATGATGATCATTCTACATCTAACATAGTATATCAAGAAATCATCCACAGGGCAATCATGTGACGCTTCTATTATGTATTTATCATATTCCCTCATTCTACATTGAACTTAGTTTTTCCATATGGAATTATTACTCAACTTAATTTGATCAATATGTCTTCTATTTATTGATTCTTCATTGTTCAATTGTTTGGTACAGGTCATGTTACTCTTTTACTATGCGAGAGGTGGATGTCTTGCAAATCAAAATGTCAATAAAGGTCTGATGGAGATTTTTTCCTGAGATAACATTGCTTTCTAAGTTTTCATTTTCTCCTTTTTAAACGAATTTCTATCTTTACAGTAAATACCAAGGTAGATATGTGGTTCAATGTTGAAAATGCTTATTGGTTACGTCAGAGTCAGCGAGAAAGCTTGACTTGGTGGACTTGATCAGGTAGTATCTCGGTTAACATTTCATACTGCTAGCTATTTTTTCAAGTCGAATTTTATAGTTGCAATTTTATAATCCTTATAAGCACAATAGAATAAGGTGTTTTGCTAAGTACTTTAACAAAATTATGTAAGTATTAGCATATGATGGAAGAAACTTGAATCTACCTTCTTGGCTCAGCCTTACAAGTACTGAAATTTGCGCTATACACTCCTTTCTTAGTTGTTTGTTTGTTTGTTTTCCCCCTTTATGAGTTTGATTTCAAATTCCTTTTCCAAAGTATACTCCGATTTGGGGAGTGAATGAAAACATTAGGTTTGAAATTTTTATGAAATCTTTGGATGATTCAGTAGCTAATTTTGACCCATGTCAGTTTTTTTTGCCGATGATGCTGTCGGAATGTATTAAATTCGGTGATACAAAAGGGGATATGATGAGATGGAAATTTACATGCAGATATTTATACGGTCAGGTAAATCTCTATCTATCATCTTCATATTCATGTTTAGTCCTGAATGTGATCCATATCTTTAAATTCTTGAACAATGCCTTGTTTCATTTGAGTATCACTATCTGTCACCAAGCTAGATTTTTTTAATCCCAATACCATTTATATGTTATCTAGCCGTAGTGGTTGAGGTGACAATAAACATGGAATGTCACTTATATAACTTGTTTTCCTTATGGACACAATAATGTATATTGTCGATAACCATTCTCTTATTTCAGGCTTGGGGTACTGGATTTACAGAATTTACTCAACCAGTATTTGAAAGCTGCCCTACCGATGCTTTGCACTGTTTTGATTAAATATCCTAAACATTCTCCCAAGCCACCTGGTTCAACCACATTTTGTGCTTTTATTGATCCATCTAATATATTCTACTTTCATTCAGGTAGCATACCTCACATTCTCGGCAACAAATGAAGCATGAAAATTTATTACCTTCTGCTGTACATAGTTGCGTACCCTTGGGGATGCGGTAATACATCTAACAAATGATTCCTCCAAACGTGCTCCCCTCTGGATGCAATAAATGCAACATGAACTAAATGCCCTGTCCAAGCCAAGGAATCTACGCCAAAGAGTCCTGACAAATGGTGATTCAGACGAGATTCGATATTTTTGAACCAGAAAACATTGTTTCTTAGTTGTACCGTATTCTCAATGGATCATTTTCAAATGTGATTCCAATTGACATTTACAAACCCTGTAGTGCTTGCATTTTATATATTAACTTTGGTTTCGCCCGGCCATCATTACTAGTATATGTATATGACTGTTATTTCAATATAATATGCATTAAGTGTGGATATATGTATGTATGCGTATATTTTTGTCTTTCTTCACTCTCTTACTCCATGCATTTTATATTACTTGGCCCTTTTTGATATGTCACCCTTTAAAAGAGAGTATTTAGATGCATATTTTATTAAACTAACATTATTAATAATGCATTGAAACTTTAAATTTGACCAAGACTTTTATGAAGTTATTTCATATCGAGGATAGAAAAAAATTATTAAAAAATTCTTTTAATTTTATAAATTGGACAAGTAAATTAAAACAACTATTTTAGAACGACGAGGATATTCTCTATTGTGTCTCTATATATAAGTAACAAGTTTTGATTGACACTGATGGAGTATTGCATAAATTATAGTTTAAATAATTTAAAATCTAAATAAATACAATCTTTGAAATTTTGACCTTAATTAAATTAATTACTTGTATTTCCTACATTGAAATATATTTGTATTATTATTCTCTGCAATTTCACTTGTATAAATAAATGTTAGATTTTTGATTATTAATAAAATTAATTTTTTATTATGCTAATTTACTTTATTATATATAGAACGTCATTAGCTTATGCATACGTAATTAGTATTTTAAAAAAAAATTCATTCAAAAGATAAATGTTTATGCTTTTATGAAAAATTTGTTACATAAATCCAAATAAATAAAAAAATATCACGATTTTTAAAGAAGTAAAAAAAATTTGATAACGAAAGGGAATAATAGACATTTTAAAGATTTAATTATGATAAAGAGGGAAGTTTGATTATTTTTCAAAATTGAGGGTGAAGTTTGATTTTAAAAGCAAAGTTAGGGGAGGGGGGGGGGGTGTGTGAAAATGATTTTCACCCATATATAATATATATAGAACAATAAAAGTGTTATGAGATGGATAATTTTTTCTACTCTTTTTTTTAATGGGGTGGAGAAGGAGATTATAATGTGGGGAGTCAAATTCTCACAAATAAAGTGGGTAATATAGGTAACTAATCAACTGAGCTATTAAGATTTTCTAATTTTTTCTACTATTAACTAAAGATCTTGGGACGAAGTCTTGAGAACGAAAACTCTTAAGGAGACTACCTATTTAATGAGTTCTTTTTAATTTAAAAAAAGAGATTGTTAGATTGAAGAGTTTTTTTTTTTTTTTTTT
>JAJOOO010003312.1:0-12387 GCA_029582685.1 Solanum piurae
TCTTTGTGTGAGGGCATTCAAACACTTTGGTTGAACTTGAACTTGCATATGCAGCAAGTATTATGAGCAAGAGACTCTTTGATATTGGTTAGTCACTACTTGAATCTTTGAGTACACATTTGATCTCTGCATAAGTAAATTGAGTCTTGTTGTGTGCATTCATAATCGAGTCTTGTGTAGCACCGTTTGAGAAATCCCTTTATGAGCGGCCGAACTTGAGTTTACTTAAAGACAAGCAAAAGTTTAAGTTGGGGGTGTTGATTAGTCCACAACTTTGACTCATTTAGGGCTTTATTTTAATAGAAATAGTATCCTCAAATGCATATTTTGTATCAATATAGGATGAAAACTATTAAGTTTCAGGTATTTGAAGTTTTAGCAGAAGCATGGACACTTAGGCGCAAGAAGGAACAAAAAGGCAGGAAAGAACGTAAAAACTAAAGCCTGAGCTTCACCAATCACTCTTGGCGAATCGCCGAAGGGAAGCACTCTGCCCTTTGTTCAAGTACGCGAAGCCCTGAAGGAAGTGGATCAAAAAGGCGATGAAAGGAGCAGTCGGCTCTTCACCGAACAGTTTCGCGAAACAATGCCATACCGCCCAATGGTCCAGAACACAAACATGCTGAAGGCAAAGCACAAAAGGCGATGAACCAGAAGAAGGGTGATTCGCCGAGTCATTCGGCGATCGCGACTAACCTCACCGAATGGTCTGCCGCAACACTAAATCTGAAAACTATAAATACTAGCCTTAGTTATTATTTTTAAGAGTGCAAACATTATTGTTAATTTTCACATTTAGAACATCAGTTTTAGTGTTTTTCTCTCATGTTTGGAGAGGGTTTTGTGGGATACTCAAAGAAATGAGTTCATCTTCTCCAAGTTGGAAGTGGGTCTTCTCTATTCTTCATCCTTTGCTTAAAATAAGGTTTAATTTCTTATACCCATTTGATTTCATTATCATTTTAGGTATATTTCGTTATCCCTTGATGTGTGGCTAAAAACCCCCATTCTTGGGGTGTGATTTAGCAAATGTGTTGATATTATTATTGGGTCTTGCTTGCTGATAGGTTAGATGTATTTTAATGGTGATTTCAGCTAGTGGTTGTGGTTAAATTTAATGGGTTTGTAGTTGCAAATACAAAGCCATCCATGTGTTTTCGACTTGCTCGAGAGGGAGGTCGCGAAACCAAGACCGCTAGACTGATGGCCTAAGGAGTGGGTCAACATGAGGTTCAGCCCGAGAGGGTGAGCCCTAGTCCCATATCCTCACACTCAGATGGAGAGAGTGAGTGGGATTAGGCGTAGGCTGGCCTTCATATGGCAAATGGGTGTCCGAGAATAACACATTTGAAACGGAGTAAGTTGCCCGAGAGGGAACTTATTTCCATCTAAAGCTTAGCCTAATCAATATTATCTTGAAAATTTCCTATCGAAAGCATGTACCCAACTATTTATCTCAACTTGTATTGCGGTCACACCCCAAGAACTTTTCCCCATACTTGATTTTCTTGTTATTTTTGTTGTTTTTACTATTTGTGACAAAACCCCTTTTGATATTTGACACTTTCGTGTCACCCCCAAAATTTACAATGTTTTTATTCGCAAATCTCTTTAGCTACGAGTAGTTAGAATGAAATTCTAATTAACTACTATTTTCACTACCACTCCATTGGGACATGACCCCAACCCTCGGTTGGGTTACTATAGTATCGACGATAGTAGACACTCGTACCGTAGGTTAGTGTCGTTCGTCACGGTAAGCATAGAAATGGCGTCGCTGCAACGGAGTGGTGTCACGTGATAATATTTAGTTTAGTAAAAATTTTGTTCTTCTTAGCTGTAGTTTACTAACTTTATTTTTAGTTTTGTTTTTCTTGTTTGTATATTGAAACAGGAAAGATGAGCATGAATGGTAACTATGGGTACCAAATGGACCAAGTGCTATCTTTTCTCTACCTAGCGCCAAAAGAGGGGTGGAATGAGGCCAAAATCACTAATGGAACTTGAGTGAGAACTTGTATCGTGCCACGACGTTAAATAAGGCACTGTTTGGGAGGCAACCCAAAACCCTTTTTATTTCTTTAAGTTACTTTGATGAAATAATGGTGTGTTGATTACGCAGGTGAAAGTGTGGAAGTTGAATGAGAAGTATAGATTGGCAAACAGAAAGCCCAGTCGGCGAATCGCCAATTGGTTCGGCAACCCCGATGCACTCCACCGTTTGATTCAACCCAGTTCGGGATTGGGTCTATAAAACTAGGCAGACTCAATGAAATTATTGGCGAGTCGCCGAGTATATCAGCGATTCCGATGCAGACCGCCGTTTGGATCTTCATCTCGACTGAAGGTCCTATAAAACTCGGCGAGATAAGTGAACACATTGTGAATCGCGAAGATGTTCGGCGATCGGGACTAATGCCACCGAATGGATAAGAACTAGACGGTCTTTCAGCCAAAGGTTTAAAAAGTTCTAACTTCATTCTCTTTCCATCACTTTTCCATCTCCACAAACTCACACCTGCACTATAGTTTTATTTTTCTTGCACTTTCGAAGTATTTTGGTTAGTTGATTTGTGCGCAGGATTGGATTACATTGCTTCCTAGCGTTTCAATAACCATTTGAGCAGCGCAAAAGGTTAGTTTCTCAAACTCCGTGATTGTGTTGTCAAAATTGTACTCATTCGGAAATGCTATGCTGAATATGCTCAGCCTCCTTGATTGGATTTAATTGTTTATGTGTCGATTTGTCAGCGATAACCTCGCCTGAACTGCCTTAACTGTTAAAACCTTATTTTCTAATGCATTGAGTAGGGTTAATGTGTTATGGGTGGTATTCATATGTTATGGGTCTTGGTAAAATTTGTGCTATTTGTGCTTAAATTGTGTTTTCGGGGGTGGCAGGGGTGATTTTGAGAAGTTAGGTCAAAAGTAGGCACGTTGGGTAGTTCGATGAGCTGTGATGAGCTCGCCGAACCTCTCCGTGGTTCTCCTAAGTGTACGAGAAGAACTCATTTGAAACTGGGTAAGTTTCCCGAGAGGGAACTTATTTCCATCTAAAGCTTAGCCTAGTCACTATTATCTTGCAAATTTCCTATCGAAAGCATGTACCCAACTATTTATCTCAACTTGTATTGCGGTCACATCCCAAGAACTTTTCCCCATACTTGATTTTCTTGGTATTTTTGTGGTTTTTACTACTTGTGAAAAAACCTCTTTTGATATTTGACACTTTCGTGTCACCCCCAAAATTTACAATGTTTTTATTCGCAAATCTCTTTAGCTACGACTAGTTAGAATGAAATTCTAATTAACTACTATTTTCACTACCACTCCCTTGGGACATGACCCCAACCGTTGGTTGGGTTACTATATTATCGATGATCGTAGACACTCGTACTGTAGTTTAGTGTCATTGGTCACGATAAGCATTAGAGATCCCATGCTATTTTTGCAGAAGAGGCAATTGCAACAGTGGGAGCAATGGTGTGGTCCACGGATGCCATCATTTCCTGTTGAATTAGTTGGTCTTGGCAAAACCACATCTCATATTCAGGATTTGAGATGATACTATCAGTTTGTTTGATAGTGGTTGGCGGAGCAGATTTGGCACCAGTGAGATGCCCAAGGATCTTGTGTCCATTGAGTAGCATCACTAGTTGCGCCTTCCAGGTCGCAAAGTTGTGGTTACCTTGCAGTTTGATGGGTAATTGGGCAGCTGCATTGAACTATACCACATGAGTGGTAGTCGGAACTGTAGCAGCAGTGTCACTGGTGGTAGCAGGTACAACCATGTTTTGATGCGAAGAGAGAGACACAAAAAAAATTTGGATCAAACTCGTGAGAGTTTTAAAGGGGCTCTGATACCATAAAAAGATTGAGAATCTAAGCAAACTTGAATTATCTTATTCAATCGTAACATCAACTTAAATACAAGTAAGATGTAACTAACTTGACTAATTCTAAGGAACTACTCTAACAACTTAATATGTAGCTAACTTGACTAAATCTAAAGAATTACTTTAACAACTTAATCTAATCTCGTGGAAAAGATTGAATCAAATGATATCTACTCTAACAACCTGATAAGTATTGATAACAGACTACTGAGTATCTCAACATTGTCATGTTTAAGGCCACAAGATTAAAGAGCATTTTGGTACATTTGACATAACTTTAATTTAGAACCACAAGATTAAAAAATCTTTTTTCTTTTCTTAAACTCCTTTCCAAGTCAAACTAGGTCATTCTTTTTTAAACGGAGGGAGTATTAAAGAAAGAATATGGAGCATACAAATAACAAACTTAATGAGAAAGAAAATTACAAACGAAGTGCTAGAAAAAAATCAAATCAATGTAGCAACATATTGATTTGGATCATATCAGTTTGGACTAATTTTTTGTTTAGACTTTTAAAGCGACATAAGTATCATGAAACTCTAAGAGGATTAGGGATCGGGGCAATAATTGTTCCAAGTATATAGGAAATTCATCTTTTCAAACCCTCCCCTCTTTCTTCTTCTACTTATTTTCTTGATAGTCCAATATATATAGTGAGAGATTGCAATATCAGCAACAAGATTCTTGATTAAATATGGTGAGTCCTTGATTTCTTAGAAGTCAAAGAAACAAACAACCATTTCAAGAAGCTCAACAGAGTTAGAATACAGGAGTGTGGCGTGGCTTCCACTGTTTTGAAATAGTATGGATTGTTGGATTGTACAAAGAGTTGGGTGAATAATTGGAGATGATAGTGGAGCTTTTTGTGACACTAAAGAAACACTGCAAATAGCAGCAAATCCAGTATACTGTGAGAGAACAAAACATATAGAAATAAATTTCCATTTCATTAGAGAAAAGATTCAAAAAGGATTGATCAGACCATTGTTTTTGGGGCACACATGAGCTGTTGGGAAAGGCAAGCACAAAATAAATGTGCACGACAGGGCAATAGCGAAAGAACACCTAAGTCAAAACTTTCCCTTTCTATTTGAACCAAGAGAAGAAAAAATAATGCAAGAATAAACTATTCTGGGCAGCAAACAAATCGACTAAAGCAAATCAACACATGAGACGCCAAATTTAACGTGGAAAACCTCTTCGGTGTCAAGAGTAAAAACCACAAGGCAAAAGTTCCACTAAAATCAACAAGAGTTACAAAAGTGTTATCCAAAATGGCCACCAACAATGTGCCAAACAATGAGCAATACAACTACAACATAGCACCAAAAATAGAGAAATTAAAAGGAACAAAACCACCAAATCGCAGCTACTGTTCACGAGCAAAAATCTGGAGTAACAGGACTCCAAATCACCCTCTCTCAGTTTCCAATCAACGATTAAGTTGAAAGGAATAAGCTGTCCAAAAATCAGCTCAATCGGATAAGAAACGAAGTGGAAATCGCGATTTGAAATTGGTTGTTAGGGCTTGTGCGAAATTCTGCACTTTTTCACTTTTCAAATAAGACCTAAAGAAAGTCTTACATACGCACCATAATATTGGGATTATGGGAAAAAGTGGGCTAGTCAAATTTAGACTTTTATTTATCCACATAGGAAAGGAAAAAGGCCCGAAACTCAACAATTCTCCCCCTATAGACAATGTGGAGGAAACCGCCATCCCAGCGATCATCCAACATTCTTCAAACTTCCCTCTTGGAAAAACTTTAGTCATCATGTCGGAACCATTATCATTGGTATGGATATTTTCAAGTTCAAGCAACTTAGAATCCAACACATCTCGAATCCAATGATACCTCACATCAATGTGTTTAGACCGACCATGAAATGTAGAATTCTTGCCAAGATGAATATCACTTTGACTGTCGCAATAAAGCACATACCTCTCTTGAGCACAACCAAGTTCCCCCAAAAATCTCTTTATCCAAATCAACTCTTTGCAAGCTTCAACAGCTACAATAAGCTCAGCCTCTGTGGTAGATAAAGCAACACATTTTTGCAACATAGATTGCCAAGACACAGCTCCCCCTGCAAAAGTAATCAAGTAGCCTGAAGTAGACTTACGAGTATCAACCGGTCATGTCTGAATCAGTATAACCACAAAGAATAGGCTTCCCTGTACCAAAACACAAACTAAGACTAGAAGTGCCACAAAGATATCTCATAATCCACTTTACAACATTCCAATGCTCTCTTCCCGGATTAGAAAGAAAATGGCTAACAATACCAACAACATGAGCAATATATGGTCTTGTACACACCATTGCATACATCAAACTATAAACAACTGAAGCATAGGGAACTTTCTTCATATCTTCCTTCTCACCATCACTGGAAGGACACTGTCTAGTACTCAATTTGAAGTGAATAGCCAAAGGTGTACCGAAAACCTTAGCTTTGTCCATGTTAAATCTACGAAGTACTTTCTAATGTACTTCTCTTGTGACAACCACAATTTCTTTGCATCTTTATCACGGACAATCTGTATGCCAAAAATCTGCCTTGCTGGTCCCAAGTCTTTCATAGCAAAAGACTTGTTCAACTCTTGCTTCAACTCTTTAATCCTGCAAGTATTATTTTCCAATAACAAACATGTCATCAACATAAAGCAAAACAATAATAAAGTCACCATCAGAGGTTTTTTGCACAAAAACACAATGGTCTAAAGAAGTCTTTTTGAGGCCTTGTTGACTCATGAAAGAACCAAATTTCTTGTACCATTGCCTGGGAGCTTGTTTTAAACCATACAAAGCTCTTCTTCAATTTGCAAACATAATTATCTTTTCCCTTGACTTCAAAACCTTCCGGCTACTCCATATTTCTTAATCCAAGTCACCATGGAGAAAAGCAGTTTTAACATCCATGTGTTCAACCTCCAAGTCAAGACTTGCAGCCAAGCCTAGAACCACACGGATGGATGGCATCTTCACAACTGGAGAGAATATCTCATCAAAATCAATTCATTTTTTCTGGTTAAAACCCTTCATAACTAATCTAGCCTTGTACCGTGGAACTGGGTTATCATCTTCATGTTTCACCTGGAAAACCTACCTGTTCTTCAAAACTTTTCGATCTTTAGGTAACATATCCAAATCAAACGTATGATTATCATGTAGAGACTTCATTTCATCTTCCATAGCATCAAACCACATTTATTTTTCTTCACTTTCTATGAGCTCATCAAGACTCTCTGGTTCTCCCCCGTCAGTCAAGAGTACATACTCATTGGGAGAAGAATGAGATGAAGGTATTTTCTCTCTAGTAGATCTTCTGAGAGAACTCTCTGGAGCATCAATAATAGTTGGTTGCTGACCAACCACATCGTCTTGCACTGAGCATTAACGACATACTGGTCATTCTGAATATGATCACCATCTTCAATATCAACTTGATTTTCATCATTTTGAAAATTTTCATCTGGTGGAATAGTCAAAGGAACTGGATCAACATCAATTAGGCTTTCACTGTTATGAGAATCAACTTTCTCAGCTTTGTCAAGATCTTCAATTGTTTGGTCTTCAAAGAACACAACATCACAGATTCTAACAAGTTTCTTCTCAACTGGATCAAAGAAACAATAGTTGAACTCATCTTGACCATAACTAACAAAGATGGGAACCTTCACGCCCCGTCATAGGCACCACGACCCATGATTTGGGTCGTGAAGAAACCCCTGACAGAGGGTCTTCACTATTACCGGTTCACGATTGTCGTAACAGATCGTCGAAGGTACCACGGCCCGTCTAACGATCCATGGTCCTTGACCAGTGTGCTAGGGAAGGACCCCTTCTAGGAACTACTTTTGACGATACCAATGATGACCTCTCAACCTCCCCACGGTCCGTTTGTGCCTGCGTGGGAGGAATTCATGCGACACAGGTCTGGGGTACTTACCACGACGCCCTTCATGGACAGTGGTCCCCTTCACGGCCCATCAGTGCTTTGTGGAGAGTTCCATGGTCCATTTTTTAGCCTATGAGTTTTCCCATTGCCTTCTTTTATCCTTTCTCGAATCTGAGGTGTTACAAACATAGAGAAGACTAAAAGGAAGAAAATTACCTTAGATGCAAAGAAATGTGCCAAGAAATGCCCCAAATCGCCTTAGACCGAGATCTTAATGATACGGGTTCTTTTAAGGAAGAAAGACAGAAAAATGGGAATTTAATCCCAGTGATTTTTCCAAAAGAGGACATTTGTTCACTTAAGCGGCCAAATGTTCTCTTAAACAAACCTCGCCTAAAGAGGCGCCCTTCGCTTAAGCGGGAACGACCTTCGAAAAGGCCAAGGGTGTGTCACTTAAATGATCCCCACCCCTCTGATGTCCTTCGTTTAAGCGACCTGTTGGTCACCTAGGAGGACTTTGCATAAGTGATCAAGAGTTCGCTTAAGCCACCGCTCCCGACACCAGTAAAAAAAGGAAAAATGTCTTAGTGTTCAAAACTTTGAACAAGGCCTCAAAATTCATTCAGAGTTCAAACGATGCGAACCAAAAGTACAAACCACTTGGAAACGACATTCCAGACTACACAAAATCAAAGAAATAGCCATCCGAGATCGTCTAATCCAAATTTTGACCAAAGTCAACACTTTGACAAAGAAGCTACGAAAAAACTTCAAAAAGCTAAAAACTCACCCCGATACCCTCGGGAATTAAACCAAAGTTGTTCTAGACAAAAATGTGGTATTCTAGAGCTAACTGCACTAAGATAATTCAATTCGGAGCATGTTTTACAAGAAAGTTGCCCCAAGTTCCATTCTGAGCAAAACTCAAAAGCCAAAACGCTTAATCACACCAACTCAGAAGAAATCATGAAAACTCAAACCAATCATTAGACTAGACAAAAATGGCCCTTTCAGAGCTGATGGAGTTGAAAGAATTCCTATCCGACATCAAAATATCCAAATATGAACAAAAGTCAACTCTTCCAAACTTAAAGCTTCAAAAACTCAAAACTCGCACCAAACTCAACTGAACACCTCAGGGAGCATGCCACTAAACCCAACACCACACACAAGCTATACCGAACCTACATGAAGGGAGAAAATAATAAAAGCACATTGAAAACACAAAAATAACCCCGAGGGTCATTATAGATTACTTCATTATTATGTGCATTGAGTATGCATTGCATTATGAAATGTTGTTATGAACATGTTTAAGCTTGGAGTTGATGTTCCTCATTGATATTGTGCATTTGATGAAGTTGCATTCATGTTGGGTGTTTAGATCTCTTCCCCTTCCCTCCTTATGTTTCCTTGCGTATCATTTGAGGATGAAAGTTCCAAGGGGAAAATATTTTAACACCTCAAAAATTAGGAAAGAAAGAAAAGAAGTTCTTTTGGGATATAGGTTGTGCTTAAGGGTCCCATCTATGAACCGTAAAAGCTTCAACAGTCCGTAGATGGATACCATAGGAAGAGGGAAAATAATTTTCTAAATTCAAGTCCCAGTACCCCTTTTTACGGTTCACCAGGATGGCCCGTTAGTCCATGTGTGAGCCGTATATAGATCTCGTAGGTAGGTCCCAGACTTAGTGATATTTTAAGGGGAAAAGTTAGTTTCTAAAGTTGGTGTCTACGTACTGTAGGAAGAATTATGATTCATAGACAAGATCTGTCAAAAGTGGTCCAAAACAATGGGTTCTGAACTTTTCTACGGTTGACCAGTAAAGTCCGTTGAAATACATACGGACTGTAGCTCCAAACCGTAGAGAGGGTTCGATAGTTATCTTTCAAGGGCGTTAATGTGTTTTCCTGATTGTTTTAAACCAATACTATGTCATTTTGTATACTACCCTAAGCCCTATATAAAGCTTTTAAGTCTTAAAGCTACCCACTTCAATCCCATTCTCCTATTTCCCCACTACTTAGCCAGATTCATCCTCCCCACATTCTCTCAACCTATGGAAGAAGAATAAGAGATAGGGTTCCATTCAAGTCTTCCATCCTCCATTCTTTTTGGGCTCTAAGTATCAAGGTATGTGGGTATTCACCCATGGAGTCCTTTCCTCCATGGGGTCCCCAAAGGTTCCAATGTTCCAATTAAACTTTAATTGATCAAATTAGGATTTCAATTCAATAACTAAGGATTTCATCCAATTATGATTTATTATTGTTGATTAAATCTTCAATTGCATAATTTGATTTTACTCTATGATATTTAGTTGAAATCAGATTTACCCATGCCTAAATCATGTTTTTTTCAACTATGAACGATGGAATTATAAAGATATGCATGTTTTTTATGAAATGATTATAAATAATTTAGGGAATGCTTTGAAAGGACTGTATCAATACTATTGTGAAAGGATTTCTCACTTACTATACTGATCATGATTCAGAAAGGTATTTCTCACAAATGAATTCACATTGGTGAAAGGTTTTCTCATCCACGTTGAATTATAGTTAAGAAGGTATTCTATGTTTTGATCTTGAAAGTGTGGATTGGTAATGATCATTGCCTTTCCTATGTTAAAATGATTAATGACTTTTATCTATTCCATTATGATTTAGACTTAGAATCGATAGGGCCTTGATGTGGAGGCTCAAATAGGGTAGTCTCTAGTAGCAACCTCTAGTCCCAAACTACGTGCCACCGTAGCATTGTCTTAAAAGACCTAGCTAGTTGATCCACTTTAGCAAATGATGATATGTACAGACTATACCTTAAGTAGAATCCCCTTCTTTCGGTAAGCGGGATATACCAGATATCATAATATAGCTCTATTGGTCTTATTGTCAGTTAAATCTAAAGTACTACAAAATGGCTATGTTTCTTCAAAGTTTTCTTATTCCCTTTATGTTAATGTATTTGATCATATTTCATTATTCACACGTCCTTTCTTCTTTAAGTCTTTAAATGTTCAAAGAATGATCATGCCTACATGTTTTAAGCCATTCATGCCATCATGTCTATTTTACCGCATATTGCCACATACTTAGTACATTCCTTGTACTGATGCATACTTGTGCCTACATTATTTCACTAATGTAGGGTCAGAGCTCCTATCCCTCACTCTCCTGGCTAGTCTGTTCCATTGACTTTGAAGATTGGTGATTCCTCATGTTACAAGGATCGAGATTCATTTATAGCTTTATGGCACTTCGGTTTTCAGACCTTTTGTGTTATTTATAGGTTACGCCCCATTTACTTTCCTTATGATGTATTAGATGGATTATTGAGATAGATGTAAGACTTCTAATTAACTACAATAATTCTTTGAAATATGAAATGATATCTTTTGAACTCTTTACTTCTTTTATCTTGTATGATGTATGTTAAGTGTAACATCTCGCACCTAGAAACGACTATAAAGAGTTTAAAATATGAAAATGTTGATTTTTGGAAAGAATAAGGAAATCTGGAAATTTTGTCTAAGTTAAGAAAGTGAGTTTTGGCCATTTTAAAACGGCCATAACTCCTAGCTTAGGATGAGTTAGGAGCAGATATTGATATGGTTGGAAATCCTTTGGATATATCTTTCCAAGGCCGCCAAGTTTGCACGATATCGACATCGTATGAGTGAGATATGCCTTTCGGAAGTTGGGCTATTGGATTGAGGAAAGTCCCAATCCGGATTTAGGGAAGGGCAAAGTAGTCTTTTCTCTAATTAAATTACTAATTTGATTTTAGGGGTTTATTGGGGTAAAAACAGTACCTAAATCAGTTTTGGAAAATTAAAGAACGCTTAGGGCTTGGAGAAGAGAGAAAGGAAGAAAGAACGGGAGAAAAAGGCAAGAATTCATCAAGATCATCCAAGCTTGCGAGTGGAATTCATCGGGGGTGATCCCTATTAAGGTATGTGAGATATTTTCGTGTTGGGTTAGTTCACCCACACACCAAATTGTTTCAATCCAATTGTTTTGAGTTGTTTACATGTTGAAGAAGTGAGGTTCTTGAAGAACAAATTGTACAATTCTTGTTGGTTGAGTTGTTGATGCTTGGGGGTGAGTTGATTCATGTTTCCGAGTTGTTTTTCGAGTTAGATTGGTTGTATATTGAGGGTTCAATTGATCCTAAGTGTTTGGGGAAGGAACTATGGAAGTTAGGGAGGTTTAGAGATGAAGAACGAAAGAGAAAAGTTGGAAGTCGCTGGGCGAAATAGCTGGGGCGTCGCGCCTGCCAGAGCGCCACAAAAACTTCTCTGAAGTTTGGCCTCTGGCATGTCGCGCCAGCCAGAGCGCCAGTCAAACTTCTCTGAAGTTTGAGGGCTGGCGCCCCGCGCCTCTCAGAGCGCCAGGGACGCCAGTTCTCCCCATTCGTTCCCCACCTTTTAGTACTTGTTCCTAAGCGATGTACCTATGTTTCCTAGTCGATTCCAACACTCTAAATTACATCTAAACATCATGAAATCATCCATAAACATGAGATCATGAACCTTGAATCCATAATTCAATTCAAGGAAAGTTAGGATCAAAGTCAAAGAAGTT